>CM062372.1:26509797-26690797 GCA_031216125.1 Dalbergia cochinchinensis | reverse complement strand
CATTAGTCTATTACGTCATAGTTTCCTGTTTATTTTAAAATACTTAGTAGAAAATACAGGTAATTTTTTTTGAATTAAAAAAGCAAAGTGAGAGCCGCGCGACATGACAAACGATGAAGCATGAAAGGAATAAAACACAAATCCAAATAAGCACATCATGAACATCCGATCATAAAACATGTAATTGCACAAAATAATAAAACAAACTGTATAAGTGGATATATACTATGCCCACCCAAGAAAGGCAGGACTTAGTTTAGTACAACATAAAGTGAATACAACCAAAATGGAAATACATGGAAAATGAAAGTACAACAGAAGGCATAAAAAGAAACTCTCCTACTCTAGTGCGCCTACAAATAGATAACCTTAAGGCAAAAGGAGGCAATCCTGGTCTAGTCAGAGCTCGGGCACCAGAATACAACTGTCATCTCCTACTACGGGCCTCTCTGGAAAGGAGGGACATACTCGATCTACTGGGCTATCTCCGCCGGGGTAGCTATATGCTGCATCGGCCGGGCATGAGCTCCACGGCGGGGAATCATCCTCACGCATCCTCCACGTATTGGCTGAGTGACAGAAGCCTCACTACCCTCCCCAAAGTCCATCGGTACGGTGGGGGAGGATCCCTCGGAAGGTACCTGAGTGGCAGAGTCCTCTGAAGGGTCCGTCTCGGAGAATGATGAGGGGGAGCAGGGCACATACTATGGGTAGTCCCGGATAGCAGAAGCTGTCGGTGGGGTGCGGCAGATCCGCTCCTCTCGAGGGCGTGCGCGCTCGAACACGAAATCGTTGCCGAATGGTGAGGCAGGAGAGAATCGGTGAGTATGTACCGGGTGATTGAAAGGTCGTCCAACGAACATCAATACACGAACGACACAGCGACCCTCAAAATGGTATGACCCGTGGTCCGGATCATGATGCACCTTCCATGTCGGGGTGTCCACAAAATCATGAACGTCGCCATCTGAAGACGTGACGGAAGGAAAAGATAGAAGGAGTGAGAATCTTGCTAAAGAATCTCAGTAGGACCTCTTACTACCTAAGTGTCATCATCCACGTCCTCAGGAACCTTGGGTTTAGTGTGTAAAATAAGTGAGCATGCATCGAGTTCATTTTAAGCTTTAAAGTATAGTTAGCCAAGGTCCGTTCATTTTAGAATAATTCTTAATGTCATGGATGCAACATAGTAAAGAATGTATGCATGGCGCTACTTAACGCGAGAATCATAATCATAACATCAAGAACATCATAATAGTGGCATAAAGTGGCAATTGAAATCACAAGTGGGGAAAACTTTGTGACATAATCATCATACTTTACTTTCTCATGGGGCCACCCTAAAATGACATTTATTCTGGGGGTGCTCGGCCGAACCGGTGTCACCCAGAACGTGTCGCATCTCTAGGTTATGAGCTCATACCTAACTAGTCGTCACTAGTTCTTACTTATCCCTTACCGATAAGCATATCATAAATAAATCCCGACTCTCTAGTACGGGCTAGGGAGCATTTTCTTGGGGGTGCTCGGCTGAACCGGTGTCACCCAAGAATACATCTTGGTACCGATGTCACATGAGTTCTTGGAAGTGCTCGGCCAAACCGGTGTCATCCAAGAACACATCTTAGTACCTCATCTTTTTTAAAGAAAATCTCATAGGTTTTTCAAAAACTTTCTAAGTCCCTAAATTTGTTTAAATTCTAAGATAACAAAGAAGACGAATTTCTTTCAAATTTACTTTATACCATATAAATAAATAGAACATGTAACCTCAATCATAATTTCACACATATACATAATCATTTTCAAATAAAACATACATTCCCATGTAATATTATAGCTAGTTATGCTCTTGAATCGATGTTATCTTATGCCTTGACACTTATGGGCCTTAAACTTGAGATATAATTATTCTATCGTTCTCTATCAACCTCTTATGCACCTAAGGGTTCACAACTAATAATTTTTACTAGCATTTTTGTTCATTAGTAAATCTGGGCAGCATCATACTCTACGGGTATAATTACATTTTTATGATTACGGGATTCTAGAACTTTCATTTTAGACTCTTTCTTAGTTCCGCCTTCGCCTAAGGCTCTATAAATTAAATCTAAACCATTTATGAGGTATTCCTATGCCTATGAACTGATTATAGATCATGTTTACAGTATTATAAGGTTGCTGGACAGAATCAGAAAATTAAATGTCCTAAGAGTTCTACAATTATATTTTTACGGTTTTCTAGTTACTAGTTTCTCTATGGCTGCCAAAATTCAATCCTACATCAAATGTTACCAAGTTTTTCATAATTAAACAATCCTAATCTGATTATTATCATACTAAAACAGTTTGGGAAGAAACTAAGAATAAATGGGTCAAAATGACGCTAAAACTTGACTTTACGATTTTTTCTGTTAGGCTAGTTTCTTTCCTAACATGCATAGAAAGATTCCTACTTTAACACATATAATTTTTACACATTCTAGCACATCAAAATAACATCATGCAGCACCAAACACACCATGGCAGAACCAAACTCATATACATACATATCATGCATAAAGTTTCATTTTCAACAAGCATAAGTCACTAGTTCCTCTTTGAATCATTTTAGGGCTTCTAAAACTCTTTTGCAAAACATTTTATCTTGAAAAAGAGACTAAGAATAAGCATAGGGCAGTAACTAATTTAAAACACTTTTGGAAGAGGTTTAATTTACAAATCTTGTTGGTAATGACCTTATAGAATTCTTAAACCGTGGAAAACTTTTGAACATAGATTGTTGGCCTTTGTAACTAGATGAAACTCATATTCAGTTTATCATCATCACATGGCCGAGATATGCATCCATGGGGATGTCTCCATAACCAAACTTTAACTTGAGACAATAAGGGCAAGTCTTTGAGCTCTAGGTTCTTTAAGTGATGACAAAATATAAACGTGCTATGCATTCCATTTTATTCTTTATTATAAGGTAAAGTGGGAGCTTCAAAGTAAATAAAAAATGCAAGAACTTGAAATTAAATATGCAAGGCTCAAAGTAAATGTGCGAGTTCAATTCTTTATTTTAGTGCTCTAGGCCCAGCAACAATCGACTTTAAGGCCAAAATAGAAAGGCTTTGAGATTAATTAGGTGATATGCAAGCTCTCGTTTTAAATCTTTAAGTTCTTTAAGTGATGACTTGAAATATAAACGTGTAATGCAAGGCTTGAAACTTAAACGTGATAATGCAAGTCTTTTTCTTTAATCTTTAGAGTTTAGTGATGACATTGGAAAGTAAACATGAGATGCATGAGCTTGAAATATAAATATGAGGTGCTAGAAATATAAATATGCAAGTTCATTTTTATATCTTTACTAGAGCTCTTACAAGACTTTGAACGAACTTAAGCCTTAACCCGAATTTATCACAACAAGCTAAAGTAAACAAAATATCATTCCTTGAAGCAAAATCATAACTAGCATTTTTGCTAAAAATCAAGCTCTAGAGGTCTCATTGTGATGAACACATGGTCATCATCTAGAAACTCTCATCATCAAGCTTTCATGTTGAATCACCAATGATGTCCGAAATCTTAGAGAAAGAAAAAGGAAAATGGGGCCAAAGCCATGAACAAGAAAAGAACCATTTTGAAACTCTAGAGACCATGATCTTGATAATGTATTAACACTAAGATCATGTGCCCTCATCATTGAGTTCATACACTTATTTTAGAACAACATCAAAGTAAAGTTTTCAAGATAAAAAGAAAGAAACTAAAAAAAAAAATTTTCCTCAAGAACTAAGATCAAGCTTTAAGGGTTGCTCAAGTGATGAACATCATCATGTAATCCCCATCATCAAGCTCTCATTTCCAAGCTCCCCAAAGGCCCTTGGCCGAAAATGAAATAAGAGGAGGAGAAGAAGTTCTAAAAGATTCAAGAGAAACCATCAAGTCAATGACTAAATACGAACTTTTAAATGAAAGAAACATTTAAAATAAAATCCCTACCAAGTGAAATGATGTTGAAGAGGATGAAGAAGATGAAGAAGTTTGAAGAAGAAGAACTCTTGGTCTTTGAGAGAAAAGGAAAGCTTTGAGTGCTCTAAACTTAGGAAATGAACTAAAGGTATTTCAAGTTCACTCAAGTGTGCTATTTATAGAGAAATGAAACAAATGAAAGGTGCAAAGGGGGAGGAGTGTTTCGGCCATGGTCAAGGTAGCCCATGAGTTCCATGAAGTGAGATGTTGTGTTCTTGAGGCATGGTTCAAGGTATGGCTCAAAGCATGGCTCAAGGAGTGTTTAAAATTTAAAACATGTGATGGAATTTGGGTGATGTGGCCGAAATGCATCAGCCATGGGGGAGGGGTTTCTTCCATTTAATTGTGGTTTAGAGGTGTGTTTAGGTGTGTCATAGATTATGTTTAAGATTAGGAATTTGTAGGAAAGTGTTTAGGTGAGGTAATGGTTAATTAGGTGGTCTTGCTAAATTAATGGAGTCAAACTCCATTAACAAGGAATCCAATGCCAACACAATTCCTTGATTTAGGGAAATTGGAGAGAGAAAATACTATTCAATATTCCAAGCCTAGAAATTTTGAGTTTTAAAAAGAGATTTAGGTTTAATTTGTAACACCCTAATATTCAACCCAATACTACTAGTATGTACTGAGGCCAAATATTAGTCATTACTTCTTGCTTTAGTTCTATTACCTTTGAAATTACTTACTGAAAATACGAGCCATTTTTTTTTTGTAACAAAACCTTGATAAAGTATGAGCCGCGTATAATGTAATTCGAACGATATTGTAAAGTACGGAAATATAAACACATAAAAGGCTCCATCCACATCATGAATACATATACTGAAATACCTCATGCATTAATACTTAAGATGCCCACCAATAGCGGCGGGACTGTTCGATACATAAAGTGCAATACAACTGAAAAGAAGGAAATACAAACGCTACATGCAAGAGAATACCCATACCCAAGTACATCTGAAATGGATAACCTCAACACAAAAGAAGGTTTATCCTATCTATGTGACGTGTGTGCACTAAGGACTACCCTCTAAACCATACGGCTACAGTCACGGGTAGGGTGGGACATAGTCAGTCCACGAGCGAAGCGCGTCAGGAGTGGGCACTCAGACACGTCCACCGTGCTGGGGTCGCACCTCAGGCATCCGAGCCTTCCGTGGCTGGGTAACAGTCTCCTCGCCGCTTGCACGGCTGCGTGGGGGAGTGGGGGCAGAGTCCTCCTCATACATAGGGGCGGGTGGCTTCTCCGAATGCTGCGAGCGGGGTACATATTCGGGTATGGCGCCCGAGCCTGCGGTGTAAGTCCGAAGGATCCTCTCATTGCGTGTGCGAGCACACTCAAAAACCATATCGTCGCCATAGGGCGACGTCGGGGAGAAGAGGTAGCTATCTACAGGATGGGCGAATGGCCGTCCGGGAAACATAGAGACGCAAACAGTGCAGCGGCCTTCAAAATGGTACGATTCGTGCTCCGGATCGTAATGGTACTCCCATGTGGGTGTCTCAACGTAGAGTACGAACGCCGCCATTCGAATTTAGAGACGTAACGGAAAGAAAGAGATAGAGGGAGTGAGATTTCTTACTAAAGAAACTCAGTAAGGTTTTTCCTCACATCTTAGTGTCATCATATACGTCTCCAGGGACCTCAGTTTCTTAGTAAAAACGTGGGCATATAATAGTTCAATTATGAAACATTAACCTCCGAGGCCCATTCCTTTTAAATTCTAAAACTTCTTAGTTACGTAGTCTGTAAGTCATAAAACTTGAATCATAAGTCATGGTACATTAATCATAAATCATGGTTTCTTATATCATGGGTCATGACACATAAACTCATAATTCATGGTGCATAAGAGCATAGTTCTTAGAACATGGTACACGGTAAATATCTTGGTTACTTTAGGTGACATTAAAACCTCAATATTTTCTTCCTGGGGCCACCCTAACTGATCTCCCTTTGGAGAAACTTCTAGGTTATGAGCTCATACCACGCTAGTCGTCACTAGCACATGAACTTATCCCTTTCGATAAGTTAAAGGTCCCAACTTAAAGTACGGGTCTAGGGGGCTAGAATCACCTCATTCCCCACCCTTGGTTTGGTGGTTCAAGGATCATTTTCACATGGTTTAAGTCACCTTAAGTCTTAGCATGTTTTATTGAGATGCCACATAGTTTCATGCATGTCACATATCTTTCATTACAACATAGGCATCTCTAAGTTCTCAAAGAATAATCACATGCAATAATAAAACTATCATTTAGGAATAATAGTTCACATAGCATCATATAAGTCATGAGGTAAACACCAATTCATCATTCATAGAGTAATGCTTAAACCTTTCCCTTAAGAGTGAAAACCCTCAATCGGGTAATCTCAAACTTCTAAATTATTTCCGTGTACCTCTAAGGGATTGATTAACCTCATTACCATAATTTATTAAGTCCTAAAACCTAATTAATCATGGCTGGACAGCATTGGCAGTAAGCTTAAGTTAGATGAATTACGGTGTTCTAAAAGATGCATTTTAAACCCTTTCTCACATCCGACTTTGTCTATGATGCAACAATTAATACCTAAGCCAATTATGAGTCACTCTCATTGATCTAGACATCATATAATGTGATTCTATGGATGTTAATAATGCTGGGACAGAATTCATATTTTCTGTACCTATGGGGTTCTAGAATTCACATTTAATGCAATTCAAGTAACTAAGCATGCTCCAAAATGTCTAGAACAATTATCATGTACTTGGCAAGGTATTTAAACATATTTAGACCACCCAAAACATGATTTAAGGTGCTGGAAATGAACATGGCAAAATTGAAAATGGTTAGTCATTAAATCATGTATAAACTTCTTTTTCAATGTACATAGGTAGCTAGTTTCTCTTGGAACAATCTTAGGACTTCAAAAACATCTTAGAAATCAATTTGTCATATCAAGAACTCTTATAAAATGCATGGGGCAGAAACTCTTTAACTTTTCTCATGGTTGAAATCCTAATTAGGAGAACATTCTCAAAGTACTTATAAATGTCACTTATGTTTAGGAAAAACTTAAAACATAAGCTATAGGCTCTTGTAACTTAATGAAAACTCATCCTAGAGTTCCCATCATCACATGGCCGAATGTATTATCAAGGGAATACCTCCTTGATTTAACTTTTCTCAAGATGAAATGGGCAAGTCTTTGAGCTCTAGTGATTTTAGGTGAGAGCATAAAAGTAAACGTGCTATGCATTCCATTTTTATAGTCCATTAGAAAGTAAGGTGATAGCTCAAAATAAATATAAGATGCACCTTCATTTTTAGTCTTTGAGTTTAGTGATGGCTTGAAAAATAACATGAAATGCAAAGCTTGGAATTTAAACATGCATTATGCAAGTTCATTCTTTATCTTGGGGTTTAGTGATAGCATAGAAAATAAACGTGCTATGCAAAGCATAGAGTAAACGTGAATGCAAGTCACTTTTATATCTTATCTAGAGCTCTTGCAAGACTTTTAAAAAGAACATAGTTCTAACCCAAACCTCATCCTCACAAGAAAAGAGAACTACTAGTGCTAGAATACTTAAAATAAATCATAACCTTAAAAACTTGAAGATAGCCGAATCTTCATCATGAAAAATGAACCATCTTTAACCTCTAGGGACCAAGATCTTGATGATCTATGACATCAACATCCTAAGTCCTCATCATTGAGTACATAGCTTCCTTAAAACCAACATTTAAAACAAAGTTTATGCTAGAGAAGAAAGCAAAACCGAAACCATGCTTGGTTTAAGATCAAGGTTTCAAGCTCTAGAGTTTGTTCATGTGACAAGCATCAACATGAAACCCTCATCATCAAGCTTTCATTTTTCCAAGCTTTAGAAACCTTCATGGCCGAAAATATGAAAGGAAAAGGGAAGTCCAAGAAGTGTTCAAGAGAAACATAAACTCCTGCTTTACTTATCCTTGAAAAAGGATGAAACTTTCCTTGTGAAAAATTCAAGCTTTAGGGGTTGTTGAATGACAAACACCATCATAACACCCTCATCATCAAGCTTTCATTTTTCCAAGGGCCAAAGGCCTTCATGGCCGAATCATAAAGGAGAAAAGAGAAGTTCAAATGTTCAAGAGAAAAATAACCTCATTCTTGACTAAACTTGTAAAAGATGAAACTTTTCCTTAAGAAAAACTCAAGCTTTAGAGGTCTCATGTGAAATGAACTCATGGTCACCTCTATAGAGCACTCATCATCAAGCTATCATGTTTAAGGCCTTGAGGCCGAAAATCAAAGGGAAAGAAAAGGAAGAAACCGAAAAGAATAAGCAACATGGAGGTTCCACCTTTCATCATTTCCCAACAAGATTCAACATAGAAATCAAAGACATATTTAGAAAGGTTCCCTACCTTGTGGTTTTGAAAAAAGAGAGGAAGAACTTGAGCTTGAAGAACTCTTGGAAGCTTGAAAGAAAGAGAAGTGAGAAAGCTTGAGACTTTTAGAGATTTTGCAAGGAGTGAGCAAAGGAATGAAATTGTGTGGTGTTGTGTATTTATAGGCAAATGAATCATGAAGGAGTGGAGGGAAAGAAGTTGGCCGAAACTTCTTGAGGAAGAAGGAAAGAAGAAAAATCTCTTGTATTGTCATTCATGGTGTTATAAGTCATAAGTGTTAGGGTGGCTTTTGAAGGACAACTTGATTAACAACATAAACTATCATTCTTTTAAATTTTTGGGGGGAAAAAGTGGCTGAAATTATAAGGCCATGGGAGGGAAGATTTCATTCAATTTAATCATGTACTAGTGAAGTATTTAGGAGTAAACAAGGTTAGGTCACTAATTAAGGTTGTGTAACCAAGTGTTTAGGTGAACTAATTAGGTAATTAGGACCATAATACCTTGGACTAAGAGTAATCTTGTAGGATTGATGGAGTCAAACTCCTATGACTAGTGATTAAAGTGTGACAACTTTTTCTTGGGAATGAAAGTGTTCTTAGGAATAGAAGTGTGAATAGTAAAAATACTATTCATAGTTGCTTTTTCTTTAAAGAAAGAAAAGAATTATAATTGAGTTGTAAATTTCCTTAAGCAATTTTAGGTTCTAATCAACCTTAAATAATTATTTTAGCTCTATATTAATTAAGAAAATTAATTAACCTTTCATTAGAGCCTAATATTGCTTAGATTTGAGTTAAATAACTTGTTAGACGTAAAATGCACTAAGCGGGGCTAAAATCGTAATTTTTACCAAAAGTTGCCCGGGACCTCCGGGACTTAAACCAACATAGTTCATGCCTTAAAACATCATTTTTGATCTCCAGGACGAGTCCGGGTCGGAGTCAAAACTTAAAACTGCCTTAAATCAAGTTAGGGGTATTTTGGTCATTTACGCACAGAAACCTCAGAAATGAGATTTTTCTGGTTTGTTAACATTCATAAACATATAATCCCCTTCATATATCATAAAAGCCTTGTGAGGATGGCCGAGGCCAGTCGTCCTCATGTTTCAGGTAAAAATGACCTCAGGGGCATTTTGGTCATTTAAAAGTTTAGAGAAAAACAGGGTGTTACATAATCTAAGCAATTTTAGGTCCTAATTAATTTTATTAACTTATTTTGACTCTAGATTAATTAAGGAAATTAATGAATCTTCGATTAGAGCCTAATATTACTTAGGTTTGCTTAATTACGTTATTAAGCTCAAATGACACTATACCTGGGATAAAATCGTAATTTTGCACAAAAACTGCCCGGGACCACCGGGACTTAAACAGACACTTTTAAACACATGAAAACATTGTTTTAAACCTTTGGAGAAAGTTTCGAGCTCAACGGCACCTTTACCCGCGTAAAAACGTTATAAGGGTATTTTGGTCATTTTGACCCGAAACTACAGAAAATGAGATTTTCGCCTCCGAAACCACTCAAGGGCCATCTAATCCCCTTCAAACATTGAGTTAACCCTTTCAGGACTGCCGGGTCGGCCATCCTCGAATTTCGGGCAAAAAATTACCTCAGGGGCATTTTGGTCATTTTCCTCTCAGACAGAAAAATTGGGGCGATACAAGACCAAAGAGTTCCATATGTAAAAGTTAAAGTGGTTTAGTGGTTGAAAGCACGCGCTTGTTATGGAAAGAAGCTTTGGTTTGCTTCCTTTTCTCACAGAAGTCACAAGTTGAGTCCTTATCAAATGTGATCTTTGGAAGGTCTTTAACAAGCTCTTTCTGAGAGAGCTCAAAAATAAGCTTCTTATGCAATAACCACTTATCATCTGTGAAAGATGCGAGACATTTTACATTTGGATATTTCAAATCATCCAAGGATAACACGTGTTATCATGCCTCTTTCCATATAGAATTGTTTGTTCTGAAGTGGGACTTACTACTTTGCATGTATGAGCATTAAATATAAGATTAAAACCTTGATCACAAAACTGACTAATACTTAAAAGTTGTGAGCTAGACCATTGACTAACAAGACATCAAAAATTTGATGAGAATCATTCTTACCAACATCTCCTATGCCTGTGACCTTAGCTTTACCTCCATCTGCGAACCTTACTGATCATGAGTTCTTGGGTCACAGATTTTTGAACCATTTTCTTGATCTGAACATGTGCCTTGAATAGCCACTATCCATGTACCATTTGTTTTCAAGTTCCACATGTGTTCTTAGGTAGACCTATAATGAACATATTTTTTACTTTAGATACCCATATTCTTTTGGATCCTCTTGAGTTAGATTGAAAGAAGCTTGTCCAACCTTTTTGACAAACTTCCTTTTCATGAAGCATTTGTCAGGTAGATATCCCTTCTTAAAATAAATAGTACATGAAATTTTTCTTTTAACTTTCTAGAAAAAAGTTGATTTTCCTTTTGCACCAAACTCTTCTTCATATCCCAGTCCAGTTTTTTGAAAATATGGCCTCTAACCTCCAAGCGTTATATCAAGATTCCTTGATCCACTTACGATCTTTTCAAGGTCAGATTTAAGAAGTTTTGAAGTTCTTTCAAGCTCAGAAATTACCTTTTGAGTATGTTCATTTTTATTTTCAGCTTCAGATTCTAAGGCATTGACTTTTAAGTTTAAAACTTTGTTCTCACTTTTTAGTTCCTCTTTTTCAAGCCTTAGATTCTCAGCTTCAGTTTTGGCCATTTTGAGTTCCAAAATAGTTTTTTGATGTTCCTTATTCAAATTGAGATAATGTAAAAAAAGAGTTTGAGAATCTTCAAGAAATTCTTCATGTAGAGTCAAAAGTTCATCATATGAGATATCAGATTATTTACCTCAAATTCACTTTCTGATGACTATCCAGCCATGAAGCATAGATTAGCAACATCCATTTCCTCCTGATCTTCAAACTCTTCCTTGTCTTCCTTTGATTCGCTCCAAGTGGCCAGCATGCCTTTCTTCTTTGGTGTGAATCCTTTCTATGGGCCTTTAAGTTTGGGACAATCTAGTCTAAGATGGCCTTTCTTTCCACACTGAAAATAGATAGCACCTTCAAACTTCAACTTGCCTTTTCTATCTTTTTTGAAGTTAATATATCTTTTCTTCTTTGTTTTTCTTCTCCAGACTTTGGACATTTTCCTTACAAGCATAGAAAGCTCGTTTCCATCTTCTCCATCTGATTCATCGTCAGTCTCATCCTCCTCAACAAAGGCTTCAACAACTTTCATTGCTTTAGCTTTATATGTTTTCACTATGCATTTCAGAAAGAACAACTTCATGGGTTTTAAGTGACCCAATAAGTGCATCCAGGCCAAGAGTTTGAAGGTCCTTTGCCTTAATAATGGTTGTGACCTTGGGCATTTAGCTGGGAGGCTTCTTAAGATTTTTCTAACCATTTTCGAGTTAGAATATCTTTTGGCTAGACCCTTTAGTTGGTTTACAAGATGTATAAACCTTGTGGTCATTTCATCAATATTTTCTTGATCTGTCATTTTAAACAGTTCATATTGATAAACTAATATACTGATCTTAGTTTCTTTCACTTTATCAGTCCCCTCATGCAGCATATGGAGTCTGGCCCATATTTCTTTTGCCGTATCACAAGCAATGATTTTGTTACATTCAGCTTTGCTTAGTGCACACATGAGTAGGTATTTGGCTTTTGAGTTATGTTGAACTCTGGCTTTTTGTTGCTCTATCCACCTACTCCTTGGGATTTCTCTGGATAATGAGGATGCATCATCTGTTCCTGGGGTTTCCTCCCTTGGAACAAAATCTCCTTCTTGTATAATTTCCCACAAGTCAAGACTTGTGTATTTTATAAATAGCTCCATTCTGTCCCTCCAGTATGCATGATCTCCACCATAAAAAAATGGTGGTCTATTGATGGAGTGGCCTTCAGAAATATGAATATTTTATGCCATTTGTTCTTTGGATCTTTGCTCTCTACAGTCGTTGGATTGCTCAACCCCTTAGAGGCCAAGCTCTAATGCTACTTGTAGGTAGAAAAATACACGAGAATGGGGTTAAATCATGTTTTTACGTTTCTTTCATTAGTGAAGATCTGAAAAACTTTATCAAAAGCTATCAAGTTGTGAAGTTGTAGCATAGTGGAAAAATAGCATTAGATACTTCAGAAAGTGAACTTTCTGAACTAAACAAGTAACAGAAGAACTTAAGATAGTCTTTTCGAAACAAATATTGATACAAGAACAAATATGGAAATTAAAAAAAAAAAGATGATGGGAAAAGAAGATTCAACACAGGTGATTTTATACCGGTTCGGTCAAACCTGCCTATATCTAGTTCTCAACAACCGTTGAGTTTCACTAACACTTTCTCCAACCTGAGAAAGAACAAAGATAGTCTTTACAGTAACCTTCCCAAGCTATGTTCAATGACCAGCAGACAGCCGCTATTATCACAAACCAAGTAGTTATTCACCAGCCTCTTCAAGCTAAACTGAGTAGTCTTGCACTAGTCTCTCCAAGCTAACAAACCATGACGAGTAAAACACTCTGACTGTCACATTGCAAGTATTATTTGACAAGCCTCATCAAACTATCTCACACTGATCACTTTTGGATCAAGGATACAAAGGTTATTTGTTTGGATTACCATTCAAACTAACCTACACTCGAGATTTCTGCGAATATACAATGAAAGTTTTTTGGAAATACTTGAATGACTTCTTTCTAGATATTCTTCCTTAGAAGAACGTATTATCAATGAAAGATGTAGAAAGAAGATTTTATAAATAAGGAAAGGATTACAAGAAGTCGTGAATATTACAAAAGAATGAAAGGAAAAACTTGGCAGCATTTCATCTCTTTTTCTTTTCGTTAAGTCATTTTCTTTGTAAGCATAGCATCTCTATTTATAGAGGTCTTCCTTGTGACTGTTACCTTTGCTCATATCTTCCAGGGACACGTGTTGATCATCTATTTGTGTCTTGGAAAGATAATCTAGAAGGTAGCCTGTCTGTCAGTCAGATCAGTTTGCAAAAGCCGTTGAAGAATAAAGGTTTCTGATGCTCTTCAGAAAACTGCTCTTACTTTCTAAACCATGGTTTCTAAACTTTTTCTTCCAGAACTTTTGAAAAGTGGACTTCAAAGGCAAGAGAACAGCCGATTCTAACACTAAGATTTGACTTTTCCAAATTCAAATTTCCCTCCATTTCCTTGTAGATTTGCACTGTTTTACTGAGTGTAAGCTTTCTAAAGTATGGTAATCTTTCCTTAATGAGATATGAGTTTTCTTGTCTTTCTTTAATCTTCATGAATCTGTTGATTGAAGATGGTAGAACACTTTAGCTTCATAGATTATGAGATTTCTTCCTTTCCGTTGTACTTTCTAAAGTCCAGTGCTACTTTTTGAAGACTAAAATAACTTGATTTCTTGTAACATTTATTCTTCTTCAATCGTTAGTTGTTTTCTGGTTGAATAAAGATATTATTTCATTGCCATTTCAGTTCAAACCTTGTAACATGAGATAAACATGTTTACACATGCGTAGTGAAATATAGTCTTATTTGAATAAGCCTTGCTCTTGCTAACGATAGAATCATGTTTATGATCTTACAAGAAACTCAAGATAAACATTAGTCATTCTCCAAAGTATTTTCTTTAACTTGACTTTGTTATTATTCAAAACAGATTAGCACATCTTGATAGGGTTCTAGAGCTAACAGCTAGTACAAGACTACTCAAAGGTTCAACTTGGAGAGGATAGTGAATAACTACTTAGGTTTGTGATAGTAGGAGTTATCTACTACTCACAAGTGTTAGCTTAGAGAGACTAGTACAAGACTACTCAAGGTTTAGCTTGAAGAGGCTGGTGAATAACTACTTGATTTAGCTTGGAGAGGCTAGTGAATAACTACTTAGTTTGTAATAGTAAGGGTTATCTGCTGGTCACAAATGAGATCTTTGGAAGGCTAATGTAAAGACTATCATGTTTTTCTTTCTCAGATTGATAAAGATATTTTAGTGAAACCTCAACGTGTGTTGAGTACTGGATGTAGACATGGTTGGCCAAACCAGTATAAAAATACTTGTGTCACATCTTCTATTCCTTTATCTCCTTTATTTTTCTCTGTTACGTTTTACAATTCAATATCTGCTAATATAATGTTTTAAGCTATTATGTTATTTATCCTATACTTCAAATATCCACTTTCTAAAATAACTAATCTCATTTTCGCTGTACTACAAGCTTAATGCTTGATAGTATTTTGTTAATTGTTTCATATAAGTAAAAAGAAGTAAAGCATGATTCCACCCCCTTCTCGTGCACATTTTTACCTACAACTTTCCCTTTTCTCTTGAGAAGAAGTATCAACCTCTAGCTTTAGCATTTTCATGTCGGGCTAGTTAGACTCGATGGAGGTAAGTGTGGAGGAGCCAATGTGTCCTGGCTCTGGCTATAGGCAAGTAGTTCTTTAGCATTCCTCTTCAACACCTTAGACCAGAGGGTTCGGACTTCAGAATGCAAGGCCATTTCACCTAAAATATCAAACTCAAGAACGTCAGTCATAAAAAAAAGTGTAAATAAGGGGTAAAAAGATATTTTAAATATCAAAGCCAAAGGTTAGACCAAGATAGGCCTTGATGGACTTAAGAGGAGAATGCAATATTTTCTTCAAGCTTAGTGGATTCGACTTGCAGGACTTCAAGAAAAATTTCACTATTAACCATCCAAAAGGATTGAGATGGTCTTTGGTGATCTTTAGAAATCGGGGGGAAAGACTCCAATCCAAAAGTAAGGAAACTCAGAGCCTGCAGCCTAATTCACAAAGAAGGGTTGATGGTGTGGAACCCCTTGGGCCTTGAAATAAAATTCTTTGATATGGTGGAGAAACTCTTTGTAAGCCTCAAAAACCTTCTTATTCACGCGACCTTGGAAAAAGATCCAAGAGCCACTAGATGGCTTTATAAAGACCAACAAGTACAAAAAGACCTTAGGGAGAGGCGAGATCTTGAGAAAATTGCATACAACCTCAAAACCACGAATAATCGCCCAGCTATTTGGGTATAGCTACGAAGGAACGGGTTTTATTTCCCAACGTATGGTCGTTTAAAAACTAGAAAATAGAATCCGTACATCTAATTTTTCAAAAAGGATGTCATACATCCACATGTATTGAAAGTCATCCTCCCCTAGGCAGTTGCACACTCTTTCATCGGAACCGATGACCTCCCAGGAGTACCTGGATTCATCGGCCAAATCCAAGCATATTCAAGTGTGATGTCGGAATGTGGTAAGATACTCCTTGTCCACTAAAGAGGGTATTCCGAGGACTTCCTCGAAGAAATGGTACAAGTAGTCACCTGCCAATGCACTCGGAGGATGGAGGACTTTAGGAACCTTGATGTCATGCTTTCCCATAACCTACAAATGAGGAAACCACCACACACCTAAGATCAAACTTTAGAAAACGATAAAACAAGGAAAACATGAAAACAAAAACTTTATGGTAGTTCCTCCATCCCAAACCAGAGGTGGCCGATGGCCTCAGCGGGCCACGACATACCGTTGATGGCGGCGAGTGCAAAAGCACCAAAAAGCACTTAGCAATGTGCGATAGTACTACCAGAAACAACCCCATACGAAGCAAGCCATAGCAGCACCTCCCTGGCAGTGGGTCAACGCTGTCGAGGGAAAAGGAAATAGTGCAACCAAGGCACTCAAATCAGACAAAGCTGGGCGAATTCTTCACCAAAATCAGACAAAGCCCAAGCAAATGGCGACAGAAAATAAGAAAGCTTACTTGTGATCAAGAAAAATAGGAACTTCCCAATGCTTGGATGTGATGGAGTTCTGGCAGCTCCAACAGAAAAGCAACGTGAAGAAACTAGTGAAATAGAACAAGAAAGATAATGGAGATGAAAAGGCACGGAAATAAAGCCACCAAAAAGGGGTAGTTGCAGCTTTCCAATGTTCTAGTTAGGAGCAAATGAGAAAAAGGATGGAATAAGTTCAAACTCACCCCGCATCTTGGCGAAACTAATTTAAACTCGGTACCAGGTTAACAATAACCGTCCATTGAGTTGGGGGCACTGTTATGAACTATTGATATGGGCCTACTGAGCAACCCATTGTCATGAGGGGTGAACCCAAGAAAGGAAGTCCAAAACTATGGTCCAAGAGGACAATATCAAATAAAGACCAAGGCCCCAAAGGCATAAGTCAATAGGCAAGCATGCCGAGTACGTTTAACGATTTCCGACCTTGCTTGGCACAAGACCGTGATCCGACTTTGCTCCATGTGAACCCACATACCCCACGATCTATGCACAAGACCATTAATCACGTACCGAAGTATGTGGTAGTGGGCGTATGGGTCTCCTACTTAAAGGGTATTCGAAAACTCAACAGATACGCATTCAAACCCAAATACTAATTGCAACCCAAAACCACTACTGATACCCTTGGTGGAGTGCTTGCAGGTACCCCACCCCCAATCCCAGCACTCAGGAAGGCAAGCGGAGAAAGGAAAAAGGCTGTATCATGGACTTTACGTTCCCTTAGGTAACCTCCTACTTTACTACATCGTTAAAGGTACAGATATCAAATACTGCTAGATAATGGAGAAATTACATTATCCAACCCTCTAAAATTGCTATGCTGGGTAAATGAATGTGGATCAACCCATTGCCATTAGCATAAACCACTAGCAGTCGGCAAATTTGCCTACCCAAATACACATCACATGAACATGGATCGGGTTAGGATGAGGGAAAATTATAATCCAACCCAATTTAAACTTTCATAGGTTGGATATAGTAAAAATTTTGCTTGACACGAACCAAACCAACCCAATTGTATTTGCGCTAGTTGAAGTCAGGTTAATCGGGTCATGTGAAAAAAATTCGCTACATTTCTGGAGTTAGTGCTTTAATTTCATTGATATTTCTTTTGTCAATTTCCTTTTATTTAAATTCCTTTTATACATCAGCCCCCTAAAATAACTATTATTTAGGGCAAACTCTTAACACCATAAAGGAAGAATTTGACACAACTTTTAACATGCAAATAGTTTGTTTTAAGTTTCGAGAAGTGAAAAAAAAAAAGAGGTTAACAATTTTCTCCCATCAAAAGCACTTAACAAATGATAAACGACACGGACACGCTTGTGAAGCTAAAATCTTCCTTTACTCGTGGAAGAATTTAAAACAAGCACGCCCCAGTTTGGCAAAGATATTAAATATTGCTAGATAATGGAGAAAATTACAGTATCACACACTTTGAAATTGCTATGCAGGGTAAATAGGTATGCGTATCACACAAAGTGGCTTTCCAAACTAATCTTTCAATTCATAAGGTTAAATCCATTGCCATTAGCATAAACCACCAGCACTCAGGAAATTTGCCTACCCAGATACACATATAACTACATTGAACCGAGCAGCAACAATTTTATAATGTGTACTCAATTCCTTTGTTCAAACAGAACCAACCCCTCCAATGAGGTCCTCAAACTGTAGCGCTTTCATGCTTCCACAACTTTTCCAGAATCTCAGCAGCCATAACCACCAAACTAAGGTGGCAACAACCCAACGAGATGTGCTTGTCATTGGAGGATTCAGTGGCATATCTCTTAGAAATGTATTGGACTATTGGTTGCCAAAGACAACCCCCTAGAAAATGTTATCGTTACTAAAAGCCAGAAGGAAACATCCATTAACCAGACACATGCTGAAGCTTTCACTGATCTGTTCTAACAGATAGATGACCTACAATTGAAATCAATTATTTCAGCCCTAAATATGTGTACAAATAGCATTTTGTTGCTCAATAATAATAATAATAATAACAACAATTAACAATAAAGCATTTTGTTATAATTACATCCAGGAATCAATGATTCTGTTGTTATCTTTTCTTTTCTTTTTTTCTTTTTTTTTTTTTTGGAGAAGGGAGGTGAACTCGTGCAACCGTTAGCATAATACATTTCATAACATGAGATTAGGTTCAAGGCAATTTCATAGTACATGAGATTAGAGGTTTCTAAATAGAAGCCAGACCAAGACACATGGCAAGCTAATCAGATCAATTTTGTTAATAAGTAATGCCTGAGACCCGAGGACAAAGTGGCTATAGCCACTGTTCTCTGAATCTTAAATGCCCTTAAACATGTTGGGCATAGTATTGCATGCATAGGTTCTCTAGGGAGATTAGTTCATGGGATATTTTAAGGGAATAAAGATAGAACAGCTTTAGGTACGTTCACGCACAGATATCTTATGTGAGGATTTCCTATTCTCTCCCCACATGTACGTTCTTTCTTTCTTCCGTCATAAAAAGAAAGCTACAATTTGGCCCCACCATCCCCACCATAGAAATAAGTTGAGATATTTTCACATAAATAGAGAACAACAGTAACATAGAATCATGGATGTAAACTGTCAATGGTTAATATAATAAAAGCATATACCCGCCCAAAAACATCAAGCACTAAAAATATTAAAATAAACGAAATGCTAATTACCTGATTAGCAGAACCACCAAGAAGTTAATTTTGCATGGCGTAATATTGAGGAGCCAGCTCAGTTAACCACAGGTAGTCAATTCTCGTTAAATTTCGGACATACTTATTATGAGTTTGAACTAGTTCATTAAAAATAACACACTCGGCTTTTTGCCGGAACAACACAGAAGAAGGGTGGATCTGCACCACTTGACCACTTGCCAAAGCCCTGTCATGTTGTGATTAATCAATCAGAGTCTGTTCATAGAAATAAAAGAAAATGCAGTATTTGACAAAAGTACATATGCAGGTAAGGATTCAAATTAGCCAGTGACTCAAAATCCTAATGAAGAACTTCAAAAAGTCAAAAAAGGAGTTTAAATTTAGTAGAGGAAATTGACAGTAAGGCATTCTAATAGGCCAGAATACCCAAGTTGAATTAGCTACCTGTATGTTCCTTCTGGTTGCTTTACAGCTGCATTTAGGAAAAAGGAAGCAGCAAGGCATCTGCGGTATTGAAGAATATCCTCTCCACAAGATCTAAGACTCAGACCCATTTGCTCAGCATGTCCCTTAATCTGCCTGCATTAATTATTTTAGAAATGAGAATACATAAACGTCCAGCGTACACTATTAAATGCACACTATTAATGATATCATGACATATAGCTTGAAAATAAGATAAAACTACCTGTGGATGTCACGAGCATGTCTAAGAGAGCGGCTATTAATAAAATTTTCCTTGCACCACTTTCTAAAAGCCTTTTCACTTTTTGTTTTACTCATTTCTGTTGATCTCTTCTCCAAGAAATCATTAGATGCTCGATACACATTAATTAAAGTGATGTGATCTCCTCTGGACTTGAGAAGCATTTTATTGCAGTTCTTGTCTAGTAAAAAGGGAAGAAAAAGATTAGTTCAAATATGTTTGAGGAAGAAAGAAAGAATGGTTTAAGTAAACATACAAATACTAGAATCTTCCTATATCCATTACCAGCTATATATATTTGAACCATCCATATGATATTTACAAATGTTCTGCCAAATAGTCAATCGAGGGATAGAATAGGGCAGTATATAATCACCGATTCATCATCATATTTATGTTTCAGGGTAAAATCAAAAGAGAATGACAGGAATGCACTGGAATCAGAATTCAGTCTTCAAACCTCATCTATCTTGTCCCGAGGAGAATAAAATATGGATTCCACAGACAGCATAGCAACAGTTATCAACATCTCCTCCAAGCAGTTAAACTCACTAGCTAAGATAACAGCTTTGGAATAAACAGGGTCCAAGGGCAGCTGAGCCATTTGATGTCCAATGGGGTCAGACAGCCGACAGTCATCTGTTAGAGCACCTAACAAAAATAGCTGCTCCAATGATTTGATAATAGCCGCCCTGTTCAAACATGTAATAGGAACAGGCTTTGAGTAACATGCATAGAATAAACTTTCAGAAACAACAGTAATAAAGATCCCTAAAAATGTTAGTTCAGCTCTGCAGCACAATGCATGAGACGGCACCAAAGAGAATAAAAATAAATTTCTAATATTTAAACTCACTGACACATGCAGAGGAATAAAAACCTAAATCTACTGCCATATGCATCACAAACTACACCCGGTCAAATAGAAGTGTTAGGCCCTGTTTGGTTTTAGTTTCCAGTTTTCATTTTCAGTTTTTCAGTTTTCATGATTTTGTAAAAGAAATACTGAAAACTGAAATTTGTAGTTTTCAGATTTTTCAATATTTCCTTCACAAAATCTGAAAAACAAGAAAACTGAAAATGAAAACTCAAACCAAACAAGCCCTTAATTAACCTCGGGTATTCTTCCAAAGAGTGGTCACTGATCAGTATGTATCAAGGCTGGAGGCCCATCAAAAATAATTATTTTGGGAGTAGGGGGAAAAAAATTCAGCACAGTCATATTTTAAAATATATGCAACCACAGATTGTCACCAGAGGAGAAGCACATAAATGTCCAAATATAGGGAAACAGTCAAAGAACAAAAATCTCAGAAGGTTCTCACCTTGAAGGTTTCTCAATAAAATCAAACCCTAATATGTCGTCAACACCCAAGGCCTTAAGCTGCAAAATCACATTTGATAGGTTGCATCGCTTAATCTCCGGTTTTGTTGAATCCTCAAGTTTCTCAAATTGATTTTCTGGATATAGACGGAAACATTTTCCTGGTCCTTCACGCCCTGCACGCCCACTAATACCATAAAGTCAATAATCAATGTGCTCTACTCATTTAATAAAATCATTTTAAATATCCATTACTTTCATCAAGATGATTAACCTAAAATTAATTGCATGTATAATATCAATCACCATAACAAACATAAGATTTAAAAGAAATGTTACACAATTCATGATTCAAGAATGAATTACGATATAAAAAAAGGATGTTCAAAACTTAAAATGTTTCACAAAAAAAGAATGGGTGCTTTACATTACTGGTATCAAGATGATTAACCTAAAATTAACTGTGTATAATATCAATCATCATAACAAACACAAGATTTAAAAGAAATGTTACACAAAAAACGAATGGGTGCTTTACATTACTGGGTTTCCTTTTGTTATTTTCTGATAGAGCAAATTACAAGGTTTATGATATTCTATATTCACCTATATAATGTATACCTTGTTTTATGAGGGAAACTAAAAGTTTTCGTCACCAGTCTAACTTTAAAACTAAGACAAACTGAGGTATCCCCAATTAAATCGAGACAAACTTGCTTGATTTTTGTTGACTGAATCTAGTCATGCAGTACTTGCAATGACAATTAAACTCTAAGCATGCTAACAAAGAATCCAGTGCAATACCTTCGTTGCAGAGCCTGAGACTTGGATGTAGGTACTATAATCAAAGATTCCATGCCTTTGCTAGGGTCATAGGTACGTGCTTTAACAAAGCCAGGATCTATTACATACTTGATTCCGGGAATTGTTACTGATGTCTCAGCAATGTTAGTTCCCAATATCACCTTAAAGAAAAAAGGGAGCTAACTTGAATACAATTGCAAAACAAGCAATTACCTGATATGATGAAAATCCAATAAGATCACATCAAAAAGTCAATGGCCAAAGTTAAAAAAATATGTGGTGCTGCAAGACTCCATTTTGTCCCAATGCTCAGTTTATAGGGATTATAGCTTTTATCCAAAAAAAAAATTATAGGGATCATAGCAAGTTGAGCTGACATGCCCTAAAGGAGAAGCAATGTTGGATCATCCTCAGCTAAGCTTTGTCCCACTAGATAGGGTCAACTACATGGATCAAACTCTACCTATGTAAAGTATTATTGCAAAGCTTAAAATAGCCAATACCAAGCCCAGATAAAAGAGGAGGATTATGTTAGGCCATCAACAACCAACATAACAGTTTTGTCGAAGATTTATGAAAAGCAGTGTTGGATAAGTGCCCAAAAAAAAAAGTAGAGATTATGGCAAAGATGCTAGCAGTTGCTGCAACCATTTATCATAATAGAATATATGAACCTGGGTTCAGTAATCACCAATGGTTGGTTGGTAAACAGAAATGCCAGTAGAAGCATTTTGGTGGCTATGACAGCTAAGAGAAATGGTATTGATAGAATACAGTCAAATTGAATCAACGATAGAAGCAGCAATGACACTGTTCCAGAAAAAAAAATTATGCCAGCACAAAAGAAGCCGAAAATGATACAAAGGAAATTAACCACATTCTCAGTGCACAACATAACACTGCCTGCATAGTAAAGTTTCATGGTAAGACTCTCTAATCAACCATTACTGAAGAGGGTAGGCAATCAAGGTCCAAGTCATATGTGCCCAAGAGATCTTCAGTGATGGAATTTGCATATAAAACATAAGTAATATGAAAGCATGTGCATAATGAAGCAACCAGCATATACTAATTTAGACGTGAGCAGACAAAACAGAGTGATTCAAGAGAATGAACATAAACCTAGACCAAATATGTCAACTGCTTAAAATATATAAGTACAATTGAGAATGATTAACTTAAACTTATTCTTCCTATACTTTTACTGAATCAATTGATACACTTAGTGAATGAAAGATTGAAGGCATAGCTGAGATACCTTGCGAAACCCAGATGGAGCAGGTGCAAAGACCCGCAACTGCTGTTCAGAAGGAAGAGCTGCAAATATAGGAACAACTAGAAGCTTCTGACTTCCTTGAGGTAACTGTGTGAGTTTTTCATTGATAAGCCTTTCAACGGATTCAATCTCCTCTTGACCGGTCAAAAAAACTAGTATATCACCAGGTCCCTCCTCTAAATGAATCTATAAAATCAAGGAATGAGTTTAAGCAACAACATTGTGAACTTTATTTCTCAGTCAACACAATGTTATAAATGTATAACATATAATATATAAGAAGCAATACGCCTCGATGATTAAATCCATAAACAAGAATGAATAGAGTTAGACAAAGCATGATATGTGTAAATCCCACAAATGCATATGAAGGAACCAAGTGTTTATATGATCCAAGAAATCCTCATAATAAAATAAAACTTCAACCACATTATTAAATTGCATGAACTGATTAAACCAAGAAGCAATATGCCTTGACAAGACAATCCACAAACAAGAATGAATAGAGTTAGACAGAGCATGATACATGTAACTACCATAAATGCATATGGAGAAACCATGTGACCCAAGGATTCCTCATAATAAAATAAAACTTCAAGGACGTTATTAAATTACATAAACTGATTAAACCAATGACCTGGAATATTGTTATCAAGGCACCATCTAAATAGTCTGGCTCCGGATGGCAAGTATAAAATATATCCACAGGAAACTGTCTCCCTTGGACATGAACAGCTTTTGCACCACCAAAATACTCAGAGAAAGTGCGAGCATCAAGGCTTGCAGACATGATGATTAGCTTTAACGGAGGATACTTTTCACGGTGATCCTTTTTAAGAAAACTGCTGCTCTGACCACCATTTTCTCTCTCCAATGACATGACATTATTCACATTCTTGTTTCTGAAGTTAAGGCCCCAACCATCACCAACAGAAATTGACCGAGCAAATTGTACATTTTTTAACAAGCCCATCAAGACATCAGTGTGGACAGTTCTCTCATGTGCTTCATCAACAATTATAATAGAATACTTCGAAAGAAATGGATCCAACAATGCTTCCCTATAACCATAATGAAATGCATATCAGCTACCTCAATAAAAAGTTGCACTTACAAAACTATGCAAAACAAGATATTTTAATTTGAAACCTCCTTACTGCTTCAAACCATGTAAGGCTCTTTAACTCGCATCAAAGAGAAAAGGATTTGGGGAGAGGGTGTTAACCATTTCTTGAACACCATTGATTTAAAACAAATAGGGAAAAAAAACTTCCCCCCAAACAAAATGGTATAGGGGCAAAACAATTTTCAGGTTTTAAAAATAAAATTTTTTTGCCATGCTGTGTTTTTTACATTGGTTTTAAAAGTTCAAAAACAAAAGATGATTTTTAAAAACTCCCAAGTTAGAAACAATTTAGAGATGTTCTTGAGTGTAAGTTTTAAACAAGCAGCGGTGGCATGAATGTAATTATGTTATGCCCCACTTTTGAATCTTGCCTTTGAGCCTAACAAGCACACACTGATTCTTTTTTCAATCCCCTTACTTCATGTCTATCACCAATTTCATTTTATCTCATGAGTCATCTCTAGCAGTAGGTGACATGACATGCTAGTTGTTGATATGAGATTGTAAACTTATTTGAAAAATAAAGATTCAAACTGTTTTCCTTGTTTTTAATCATTGTATAAAAGTTTTGCAAATATTTTTATCAATCAGATTTTTTTAATTTTTAAAAAACTAAATTTAAACTTATTTTTTAAAGTGTTTTAGAAAACTGAAAAAAAAAGAAGTACTAAACATGCCATTATCTTCTACAGTTCAGCATGGAGAGGGAAAAAAATATGGCAGCAAATTTTGATAGGCCAAGTTGCAGTATCAATCGTAAATGGAAAGAGGAGCAAGGTATCCAAATATCCAAGTTATCCAAAACTTATACCTCAGAAGCAATCCATCCGTCATATACTTTATCCTTGTTGAGCTGGAAGTAGCATCATCAAATCTAACGGAATACCCAACCTTTTGGCCCAACTCAACACCACATTCTTCAGCTACTCGTTTAGCCACAGTAATGGCAGCTACACGTCTGGGTTGAGTAATCCCAATAATTTTTCCATCATGGCCAAATCCAGCACCAAGCAGAAACTGTGGAATCTCTACACAGTACAATCCAATATACACATGGTGAAAACCTGCTATGCCTAAAAGAACCCTTTTTTGTCCTGGAAAAGCTAAATCATGCAGGACACTATCATAAACCACAGTATATATACAAGGATAAGATGGAACCTACGTGTGGTTTTTCCACTACCAGTTTCACCAACAATGATCAAAATATCATTCTTCCGGACCTCTTCAATGAGTCTTTTCTCAACTACAATAGAAACAATGTCAACAACATACATATTTTAGATTACTATACCACGAGCTGAAAGTAAGAATGTAAAAGAGCACCACAAATCAAATTAAGCCTCAGTAAATACCAGAAGCAATCGGAAGAGACTTCCTCTGCTGTGCAATCTTTTCCCTCCTACAAAAGAACAAACAACAAATATTATCAAACCAACATATATACTACACTCCCATTGAAGTTTCATCTCTTTCCTTTCCGGAGTGATTGCGAACATAGCTGTATTTCCTTAGTGGGTTTGGAAGAAAGAATGCAACTTTACTTGTATTAAGAGAATTTATACCGAGCAGAGAACTCAGTTTGACGATTCCGATTTCCATTGGAGAACTTGCCAGTAGAAGCAGGGTGGTGTTTTCCCTGTGCCACGGAAGGCATTTCAATGGATCCAAAGCTGTTAATTACAAGGCGGTGGCGAGCACTGAGATTTAGAAGACTTGCTGCAAGCCAACAAAAAGGAAGCAAGAGAATTAATACCTGTTTGATATTCTGCTACCAGGTTCTCTATTCTATTCAATGTTCTGCTCAAACAATCCAAAAATAAACAATGACACAAACTCAACAAGCCTGAAGCATCAAATTATCTAGGAATGAAGTTCCATAACACAAGTCCAAAGTCCTCAGGCCTTGCCTTACACTATCTCTCAAGACAACAACGATAAAGCATTACCAGGGGTTGCGTGATGCACAACCTGGTTTGCGAAAATCCCTAGGTTTTCGGCAATATTTTTAAGGAAAAAAGGAAAGGCCAAAAGTCAATACCATCTCATATTTATATGAAAATAACAAAAAACCTATCCCATAGTCTGATATTTGCCTCTCCTCCTGAAACACCTGCCCAAGTAAGCAACTGTCTCTACTTCTTTCCTACTCGACATTCTTCTGGCCCCCCTCTCAACAACACATAGCACCTATATTTGTCTATTGCTGGTACCAAGGTTGTCTAGAGCAAGCTCCTACATAGGAGCAGGGGGAAACAACAGCGTAATGCATGGGAGTGTAGCACCGACCCTCAGCTCCTACCAGAGTGGACAATTACAGTGATACAAAAATATATATATGCGAATATAACAACACAAATAAGTAAAATTAGTCCCAATTAATATAGTTATGCTCCATTTAAAAATGCATAAAGTCATAACCAATAATCAGCACCTCCATTTGATTACATTTTTCAACCAAATAATACCTAATCAACAATCAACAAAAATATATGAACAAAATAAAATAATAATAATAATAATAATAATAATAAGCACCAGCACCACACTATCACAACTAACCGCACTTTAGCAACCAGCCATATCCAACCACATTAACAATTCAAACAACCCAACCAAGTCAACAGACAACATTGCACACTCAATATAAAAATCCACCCCTACTAAACAAACCCAAAGTCACCTCACACTTCGAAGACAGAAGAAACGAGTAGAAATAGAATGCAAAGCAGGAGGTGGCGCGGCCACAAAGAAGCAGAAGCAGAAGCAGCGAACAGAAGCAGATGCGCGGAGTGCTGCGACGCGTACAGGGGTTGCGCGACGGGGACGGAGATGCGACAACGGCGGCACGAAGGTTGCGCGAAGGCGGCGAGACGGCAGGCGGCGGTTTGGGCTACTGGAATCGGACACTGAGATAGAGAGAGTGCAAGACAGAGAGTTGGGTTTTGTTAGGTTTTTGGTTTTTTCTATCAAACTAGCATTCTAACCGTAAGGTGGACGGAATAGTATCCAGACACCTCAAACGCCCAGCGTGTTGGTCCTCCGTGAAAACCGCTAATTTTACGGGTAACGTGGAAATCCTGAAATTTGATTCTCTCGTAGAATTGTATGGGATTTTATGGTTTGAACGTAATTTAAGTGAAAAAATTAAAATTTTATGGGAATTAAAATTAGATTTAAATATATATAATTTGATATGAAAATTAAATTTCAATTGATAAAAATATTAAAATAATTTTATTTGAATATAATATTTTGTTTGTAACTTATTAATAAAAGATAAAATAATAAAAATAATTAAATTAATTTATTTTTAGACTTGTTCTCAATCAAGGAATTTAAGGGGATGTTTGTTCTGAGGTTTGAAATTATGTTTTCCGAAATCACGTTCTTGGGAATCATATTTCTAGTAATATTATTCCCATGTATCTTTAAAAAATTATTTGTTTAGCATTAAATATTCGTGGAATTATTTGTTAAGATTCTCAAGAATAAATTTAAAACTTGTTTGTTTTATAATCTATATACCTGAGAATATATATTATAAGTTCCAAAATACCTTTATGTCAGATAATTGTGAGGAAAAAGTCAAATAATTGACTGGTGGTTTAATAATTGTGCTTAATAATTGTGATTCTCGAGTCATGGGAATTTTTTTCCCACCCTTCAACTTGGGAATAAGACCTAACTAAATCATAGAAAAATCTTTTTCTATGGAATAATTAATACCTGAGAAAAATTTTGTAAAACTTGTAACAAATTTAGGAACATATCATTCCCCACTACCTACTCCTGGGAATAATTAAATATATCCCAAAACAAACGTCCCATAAGGAATTGAAATCATATCCAAATTGGTGTGATTTGGTATGAGGATTGAATTCTGTTATGAACTATTACACAAGGCCCAAAAAGTAACCCAATACTATAGGCCCAAAAAGGGAAATCCAATAGAATGATCTAAAGGCATGAATGTTCAGGACAAATTGAGAACCCAAAGCCATAAATCGAATCTCATGTGAATAAATCACGACCTCCGAGCTCATCCAGCACGTGACTTCGATCTTGTAACATCCTCCCAAGTACAACGTCATCCTTAAGTCATGACATTGGACTCGAGAGTTGTTACTTATAAATAAGCAGACCTTTCTTAAATAACTATATCAAATTCGATGAGTTCATGTAATAACTAGCGTAATTCGATTAAAATATATAACAAAGATATAAGTCAGTTACATAACGAAGCTTTAATAGATATACAATCTCTATTACATTTGCATACTCATATGCCTGCAACTATATACAACATAATAAAAGCATTAAGTACTACACTACTTGCTTAGGGTTCTTTTGCATAGTAGCCTCTCAGTTTTTTGCATCAACCTGGAGGCAACACGGGAACACAAAACAAAAATGTGAGAATTATACAATTCTCAATAGGGTAACTCCCTAAATACACAATCATAATGTCATTGTCATCGCCCCAGCCACTTCGGTTTATTAAGAAAAAGTGGTCATGCATTATATGATAACGGTTTATTTTTAAAGTTTCAAATCACACTTCCGAAGTAGGTTACTTTTAACATTCAATCACTTATTGTACATATACCATACCACTCAACATCATATACTACTAACTTTCCACTTAAATATATTGGTCTCAATATCGATACTAAATTTCTTCACTTGGCATATAAAACAAAGGATTTCTTAGAAAATTTACTTCTTAAACTTGTCTTGGCCTTTGACTAATCTTGTCACATATGGGCATTACGCATCGCCGTCCCCAGTGTGGCAATAATGGATAATAGACTGCTTTTCAGGACTGAGCTCATTTCTATACATGATCATTAGATTTGCTTTCTCCAGTTCTCACACAAGCCTATTCCTGGTCAGGTTTACTTTCCCCAACTCAATTCAAGGGTAGTCAGGTTTACTTTCCCCAACAGACCATATTTACTTTCTCCGGCCCAAGATTTATAAACCTTATGTTTTTCTTGGTAGTCAGGTTTACTTTAGTCAGGTTTACTTTCCCTAACAAACTGGATTTACTTTCTCCAGCCCAAGATTTATAAACCTTATGCTTTTCTTGGTAGTCAGGTTTACTTTCCTTAACAAACTGGATTTACTTTCTCTAGTCCAAGAAATGCAATCTCATGCTTTTCTCTCACATGCATACAATTATAAGGAGTATTCATACCTATGTGTGTCTAACCTCATCAATAAGTTCACATGATCAATTATTCATATTCACATTCATGTGCTCATGTCATACTAGTACAAGATGCCATTATTTTATCAATTTAAAGCATCAATTCAATTTCAACACAATGGCAAATTCCACATATTCGTAGCATAATTTATTCTGTATTTCAAACCATCAAATCCAAGGCTATAAAAATTATCTAAGACACTCCAATGTGTCCACAAAGTTTCATAAAAATTTTAGAGCATAAAAAGGTCTCTAACTATATTAATAAAATCTCACAATTTCAAAGGTCAGAAACTATACACTCTCAGCCAATAGCCAAAATTCTCAATTTTTCTACCCTATCAAATGAACCCAAAACTTTGTATAAAAAATTAGAGTTGGAGCTCAATATGTCCTCAACATCCTGTGAAAATTTCAGCTAATAATTCTATCATTTCCTAGGGTAATAAAATTGGACAAATTTAGTACTACAATTTGGACTAGCTGGACAGCACCCGTGACCTGTTCCGTTTTCCATTTTTTAAAAATAGTAAAAGTGATAAGAATACCCAAGAAAATTACTGGAAACTCTTCCATATGTTAGCTTTATCATATAAAATTTTTAGCTCATGATGTTGTCTCAAAATCAGTAAGAAAAATCAAAACATTTCACTTGCTTGCTAAATTCGAGATTTTCAACAGCATCATTCATAATATGGTTTTGCAAAAAGGGTTTCCTAATTTCATCAAGACTCTCTACCAAAATTAATATATCAATATCTACCTGAAATCAATCAATATAACTAAATAGTTCCACCCAATTCAATTAGAAACCTTTAGATCAAAATTGGAAAGAAAAGAGAACAAATAAAACCCTACTTGATCTCCATAGCTCTTTGCCTAGAACAATTTTCTCCAAGTGTTTTTCTTCATTCAAAATCCTTCCAAACAGTCCTTAAACCTCTCTTTGGCAATCATGTATGATGGATTAAAATTCTAATCGGTTAGTTTGGTAAATCATGAAGAGTAGAACAAGTTTTGTGAAAGAAATTGGAAGTTTTATCAACTCTAGGCTAAGGTTTTTGAGGTTGGAAATCAATTTTGGAGCTTTTAAGAAGAAAAAATGGAGGTTTCTGTTCTTGCCCCTTTGCTGGTCGAGAATGGAGAATGAAAATGACAAAGTTTAGTGGCTTTAAATGATTATATGTTAGTTTAATCTTTATCTAATATAAAATCCAAACTTTTCTTACAAGAAAGCAAGATAAATGGCTATGATTTAATCTTGTAATTCAAGATTAAATCTTAGCCTTACACTTGGTATATAAAGGATAGACACTATCCTTTTATAAGATCAAACTATCTTTCGGCGTTAGAAATCGCATACCAAAATTTCACCAAACAGATAAAATAGTGTACCCGAGTAATCAAACATTGCCAGAAAATTAATTCTAGATATAAAATCTTTGTTTCTAACTATTTCTAACCTTATTTCCATGTTTTCCCAATTTTCGAGCACCTTTGGGTCCCGAATCAGGGGTTTCAGTTGTCCCAATAGGCTTGCGAGCCAACAAAATACTATTCACTTTTTTTTTTTTTACAAAACCATTAGACCGTCCTCATTATTGTTAAAACTGTCAGATTTTTGAAATTACGACTAATAAAGCTCAAATTAATTTTTAACTAATTTTTTTAAGGGTGTTACAAGTCCGACCTCATTACCACTTATCACATGTTCTGCATGATCTTACAAACACTAAGCCACGTCCCGAAATAAGGGGGAGACATGGACATGAACATTGGGGGGGGGGGGAAGTAATCATAATAATGGGTAGTCAACAAGCTCGGAGCGGTCATCTTAACCCCTCATTTAGTAATGAAATTCCCCTCTGAGGGGGGGAAGGTAATCATAGTAATGGGTAGTCAAATGGTAGCGAGACAATATTACAATGCTAGTTTACAAGTAGGATCCAGAAAGAAAAGGAATGCAGAAGATCCTCAAGACATAATGATGATCGACTTAGATATGCGGGGTGAAAAGGAGCACTCCAGGCCAGAGCTTGGAGGAGAAGTGGAGGAAGTCAAGGTTGGAAGAGAGCCTAACAAGACAACAAGAATCCGCCACCATCTGAAAAAAAGGCATTGATTGAATTCCTCATAGTAAATGCGGATCTCTTCTCATGGTCAACTGCAGACACACCAGGGATTAGCCTAGAAGCCATGAGTCATCATATTTCTGTCTACCCAGCTCCAAGTCGGTAGCACAAAAAGGGATAAGAATGTTGTAGGGAAAAGCCAAAGCAGTGATAGATCAAAATTTGAAACTGCTCAAAGTCGGATTTATCAAGAAGGTTTTCTACCCTTCCTAGCTGTCGAACTTGGTCTTAGTCCCTAAAGCCAACGGAAAGCTCCGCATGTGTGTGGACTATACAGATTTAAATAGAGCATGTCCAAAGGATCCATACCTACTCCCAAGCATAGATAGTTTGGTAGACTTAGCATCCGATTTTCAATTTCTGAGCTTCATGGACACTTACTCAGGGTATAACCAGATACCCATGAACCTGAAAGACGAGGAAAAAATGGCATTTGTCACACCAAGGGCCAATTATTGTTACATGATGATGCCCTTTGGGTTGAAAAACGTCGGATCCACCTACTAAAGACTAATGAATAGGGTATTTGAGAAGCACCTCGGAAGAAAGATGGAGGTTTACATTGACAACAAGCTGATAAAAACTAGGGAAGTCGGATGCCTTATCTTGAATCTGCAGGAGATCTTTGAGAGCATTCGCACTCACAAAATGAGACTCAATCCTACAAAGTGCACTTTCGTAGTAGACGCTGGAAAATTCTTGGGCTTCATGCTCACCTACAAGGGAATTGAAGCCAATCCGGATAAATGCCAAGCTATAATACAAATGAAAAGCCCCACCTATGTAAAGGAAGTACAGAAGCTCACTGGAAGGCTTGTATCATTGTCCAGATTTATCTCCCTCTCAGCCCGGAAGTCACTTCCTTTATTTGACCTACTTCAAAAGGGAAAAACTTTTGAGTGAACAGAGCAATGTGAGAAGGCTTTCTAAGGTCTCAAGCAATACCTAGCCACTCCCCTAACTCTGTCCAAGCCGGAAGATGGGAAGTGCTTGTCATATACATGTCAATAGGAGACGCGGCAGTAGGAGCAGCGCTGATCAGAGAAGAAGAAGGCAAGCAGAAACCAGTGTATTTCACAAGCAAGGCCCTGCAAGGGTTCGAGCTAAGCTACCAAAAGCTTGAAAAGATTGCTTTTTGTCTTGTGCTTACAGCCTGGAGACTAAGGTAATACTTCCAAGCTCACACTATCCTGGTCAGAATGGACCAGCCAATCTGACAAATTCTATGAAGGCCAGACCTCATAGGATGGATGATTGGCTGGTTAGTGGAGCTCTTAGAGTTTGATATCCGGTATGAGCAAGAATAGCCATCAAGGCTCAAGCTGTAACGCCTCGATTTTTCTGTCTGAGAGGAAAATGACCAAAATACCCTTGAGGTCATTTTCGGCCCAGAATTTGAGGATGGCCGGCCGGCAGTCCTCGAAGGGCCAACTCAATGTTTGAAGAAGATTGGATGACCCTTGAATGGTTTCGGAGGCGAAAGTCTCAGTTTCTACAGTTTCGGGTCAAAATGACCAAAATACCCCTACAGCGTTTTTACGCGGGTAAAGGTGCTGTTTGAGCCCGAAAATTTCCCCGAAGGTTTAAAACAATGTTTTTACATGTTTAAAAGCGTCTGTTTAAGTCCCAGTGGTCCCTGACAGTTTTAGTGCAAAATTACGATTTTGCCTCTAGAATAGTGTTTTTGAGCTTAATGACGTAATTAAGCAAACCTAAGTAATATTAGGCTCTAATCGAAGATTAATTAATTTTCATAATTAATCTAGAGTCAAAATAAGCTATTAAAATTAATTAGAACCTAAAATTACTTAGATTAGATTTAAATCTCTTTTTAAAACTCAAGATTCCAATCTTGAAATCTTGAATAGTATTTTCTCTCTTCAATTCCTTAAATCATGGAATTGTGTTTAGAATTGTTTATGCACTAAAATGAGTTTATAACTCACTAATGATGCAAGACCACTCCTTAAACATGTCTTGACAACCTTGATTACCCATTTTCTCACCTAAACACTTTCTTACAAATTCCTAATCTTAATCTTAATCAAAGATACACCTAAACACAACTTTAAACCACAATTAAAATGCAACAAATCCTCCCCATGGCTAATGCAAGTTTCGGCCACTCCTCCTCCCATTTACATCACATGTTGATTTGTTTCTCACTTAAAGAACTTGACCCATACTTGCACCCATGCTTAAACCCATACCTAGCCATGCTTTCTACCATGCCTTGAACCATACCTTAGAGAAGATATTTTCTCTCCTCTTGGTGCTATAAATGGCCGAAGCCTTCCTCCCCATTTACACCTCTCATTTTGTTTCATTTCTCTATAAATAGCATGCTTAGGTGAACTTGCATCATTTTGGGTTCATTTGCTAAGTGTAAATTTTCAAAGAGCACTTCAAAGTTTTCTTTTCTCTCAAAGTTCAAGTGTCCAAGTTCTTCAAGTTCTTCATCCTCTTCTCTCATCTCAACCTTCAATCACTTAGCAGGGATTTTCTTTCAAGTGTTTCTTTTATTTAAGTTCTTAATCTCTTTATGTGTTCATAGTTTTTCTTGAATCTTTTTGAGAACTTCTTTTCTTCTCCTCTTCCTTCTTTGTTTCGGCCATGAGGCTTGAAGAGCAAAGGAATGAGAGCTTGATGATGAGGGTTTCATGATGATGTTCATCACTTGAACAAACTTCTAAAGCTTGATCTTTGTTCTTGAGTTAAAAATGTTTATAGTTCTTTCTTTCTTGAACCTTGAAATCTTTAACTTTGATGATGTTTTAAAATGGTTACATGAACTCAATGACGAGGACTCATGATGTTGGTGTTAAAATATCATCAAGCTCATGGTCTTTAGAGTTTCAAAATGGTTCTTTCTTGCTCTCAAGTTTCGGTTTCTTTCCTTTCCTTTTCTCTAAAATTTCAGCCAACCAACATTGGGTGGTCCAACATGATAGCTTGATGATGAGAGTTCTAGTTGGTAACTCTATGTTCACCACAAAGAAATCTCTAAAGCTTGAGTTTTCATAAAGGTGTTATAAAATTCATTTATGGTTATATTTTCAAGAAATGTTATCTTGAGTTCTAAGAACTCTAGACCTCACTTTACCTTATCATGATGAGTTTGGGTTAAGGTTAAAACTCCTCTAAAAGTCTTGTATGAGCTCTAATAAGAAATAAAAGAAACTCGCATTCATATTTATATTCAAGCTTATGCATTGCATATTTACTTTGAGCTTTGCATTTATGTTTATTTTCCAAGCCATCACTTAAAGTTAAAGGATAAGGAATGGAGTGCATCTCATATTTACGTTCTTGTCTAGCATATTTACTTTTCATCACTAAAGAACATAAAGATTTAAAATGAGAGCTTGCATTATCACTTAACTAATTCTCAAAGCCTTTCTATTTCGGCCTTAAAGTCGATTGTTGCTGGGCCTAGAGCACTAAAATAAAGAAATGAACTTGCATGGCATATTTATTTTAAGTCTTGCATATTTAATTTCCAAGCTTTGCATATTTACTTCAAGTCTTGCATATTTAAATTTCAAGCCTTGCATATTTATTTCAAGTCTCGCATATTTAAATTCTAAGTCTTGTATATTTACTTTAAAGTTCTCACTTTACTTTGTAACGAAGAACAAAAATGAAGTACATAGCATGTTTAAATTATGTCATCACTTAAAGACCTTAGAGCTCAAAGACTTGCCCATTTTATCTCAAGTTAAAGTTTAGTATGGAAGCATTCTTTGAATGCATAATTTCGGCCAAGTAAGAATGATAAGCTTGGAATGAGTTCCATCTAGTTACAAGAGCCAACAACCTATGCTCTAGTGTTTCCTTTATGTTTGATGAGTATTATAAAGTTATAACCAACAAGATTTATGATTTCTATTCCTCTTCTAAAGAAGTATTAAATTGGTTATTGACCTAAGGTTATTTTTAGCCTCTTGATAAAATAAAATGGTTTGTAAAGAGTTTTAGAAGTCCTAAAATGATTCCAAGGGAAACTAGTAACTTATATGCTTTAGAAATGTCAAATTATGTGTCTTTTGAACATTGAACAATTCAGTTCTATCTTGGTATGTTTGATGCTAAATGATGATGTTTTGATGTGTTAGAATTTGTGAAAATGATATATGATGAGGTAGGAACACTTCTATGCATGTTAGGGGAGAAACTAGCTTCATAGGAAAACCGTAAAGTTAGAATTTAACGTATGTTTAACCCTTTTAATCTCAATCAATGCCAAAACTATTTTAGTATGATAACAATCAGTTTAGGATTGAATAATCATGAAAAATTTGGTTACATTTGAAGTAAGATTGAATTTTAGTACTTATAAAGAAACTAGTAACTAGAAAACCGTAAAAATGCAATTCTAGAACTCTTAGAACATTCAATTTTTAGAATCTGTCCAGCAACCTCATAATATGGCAAACATGGTGTATAATTAGTTCTTAGGCATAGGAATGCCTCATAATTGGTTTAGATTTAATTTATAGTGCCTTAGGCGAAGACGGAACCAAGAAAGGGTCTAAAATGTAAGTTCTAGAACCCCGTAATTGCAAGATTATAACTCTGCCCATAAGAATGATGCTGCCCAGATTTATTAAAGAGCATAAATGATAGTAAGGTTTGTTAGAAGAGAATCCTTATGTGCATGAGAGGTTGATAAAGAATGATAGAATAATTACATCTCAAGTTTAAGGCCCGTAAGGATCAAAGCATAAGATACTGTAGGATCAAGAGCATAATGAGTTTCAATGTCACATGTGAACATATGTGTTAATTGAGAATGATTATGTAAATGTATGGAATTACAATTGAGGATGTATGTTTTATTTGTTTATGTGGCATAAAGTAAATTTGGAAGAAATCCGGCATGCTGCTGTTGTGCTACCGAATTTCTGACAAATTTGGGGACTTAGAAAGTTTTTGAAAACCTATGAGGTTCTTTTTATGAGATATGAGGTACTAAGATGGGTTCTCGGATGACACCGATTTGGCCGAGCACCTCCAGAGAACTCATGTGATATCGGTACCAAGATGTATTCTTGGGTGACACCGGTTCGGCCGAGCACCCCCAAGAAATGCCCCCTAGCCCGTACTGGATAAGTCAGGATTATGATATGCTTATCGGGATTGATAAGTAAGAACTAGTGAAGACTAGTTAAGGTATGAGCTCATAACCTAGAGATGTGACATGTTCCGGGTGACACCGGTTCGGCCAAGCACCCCCAAAACGATTGTCTTTTAGGGTGGCCTATGAGGAAGTAAAGTATGATGATTATGTCACAAAGTTTTCCCATATGAGATTTCAATTGCCACTTTATGCTACTATTATGATGTTCTTAATGTTATGATTACTATTCTTGCACCAAGTAGAGCCATGCATACATACTTTAATATGTTGCATCCATGACATTAAGAATCATACTAAAATGAATGGACCTTGGCTAACTATGTTTCAAAAGCTTAAAAATGGACCTAATGCATGCTCACTTATTTTGTACACTAAACCCAAGGTTCCTGAGGACGTAGATGATGACACCTGGTAGTAGGAGGCCCTACTGAGATTCTTTAGCAAGATTCTCACTCCCTCTATCTCTTCCTTTTCGTCACGTTTTCAGATGGCGACATTCGTGATTTTTGTGGACACCCCGACATGGGAGGTGCATCATGATCCGGACTACGGGTCATACCATTTTGTGGGTCGCTGCGTCGTTCGTGTATTTATGTTCGTTGGACGGCCCTTCACCACCCTCAGACATAGTCATCGATTCTCTCCTGCCTCACCTTTTGGCAACGACTTCGTGTTCGAGCACGCATGAACTCGAGAGGAGTGGATCCACCACACCCCACCGACAGCTTCTGCCATTCGGGACTACCCACAGTATGTGCCCCGCTCGCCCTCATCATTCTCAGAGATGGACCCTTCAGAGGACTCTGCCACTCAGGTACCTTTCGAGGGATCTTCCCCCACTGTGCCAATAGACGTTGGGGAGGGTAGTGAGGCTTTTGTCGCTCAGTCGGTATGTGGAGGACGAGTGAGGATGATTCCCCGCCGTGGAGCTCATGCCCAACTGATGCAGCGCATAGCCACCTCGATCGAGATAGCCCAGTGGATCAGATACATCCCTCCTTTCCAGAGAGGCTCGCAGTAAGAGACGATCGTCACGTTCTGGTGCCCGAGCTTTGACTAGACCAGGATAGCCTCCTTTTGTCTTGGGGCTATCTATTTGTAGGCGCACTAGAGTTAGGAGAGTTTCTTTGTATGCCTTCTTATGTACTTTCATTTTCCATGTATTGCTATTATACCAAACTAAGCCCCACCTTTCGTGGGTGGGCATGATATATATATATATATATATATCTACTTATGCAGTTTGCTAAATTATCCTGTGCATTTACATGTTTCATGATCAGATGTTTATGATGTGTTTTTTTGGATTGCGTTTCATTCTGTTCATGCTTCACTGTTCGTCAAGTCGCGCGGTTCTCACTTTGCTTTTATAATTCAAAAAAAAAAATTACCAGTATTTCCGCTAAGTATTTTAAGGTAATAAGGAAACTATAACGTAACAGACTAATGATTAACCTAAATATGTTCTAGAGTATTGGGTTAAAAATTAGGATATTACACAAGCACTGGCAAACTTTGTTGCAAAGTTTATGGATGATGAGGTACGAGATCCTAAAAAGGGACATTGAATGTTGACACCTCTTCTAACCTTCGAGGTGGCGGAGCTGAAGTAATATTGGAAAGAAACGACAAAGTCCGTATCGAGATATCGGTAAATTTCGACTTCACTACCTCAAATAACAGGTGAGATATGAAGCCATCATCGTCAGACTAAACCTGGCTAAAGATGTGGGCATAAAGGAATTGGAAGTCTGCAGCGACTCCCAGATCGCAACCTCCCAGATTGTGGAAACTGATGTTGCTCGAGATCTGACGTTGAAACTCTACCTCGAGAAAGTAAAATCCTTATCTTTCGAGTTCATCAGGATTGGACTAAAGCATATACCCAAGGAGGAGAATGTTAAAGCTGACGTTTTGTCAAAACTAGCAAGCACTAAACCTGGAGGGAACAACAGAAGTCTCATACTCGAGACCCTCAGGTAGCCAAGTATAAAGGTTGAATCCGTGGAAACTATTCTTGATTGGGCAGCAGGGATCCTGGAGTATCTTAAACTTGGAACCCTCCCAAATGACCTGGCCGAGGCGAAGAAAATAACCCATCAAGCTCCATACTATATGATCTTAGACGAACAGCTTTATAGAAGAGGGCTTTCTCAACCCCTACTGAAGTGTTTGAACAAGGAACAGGCCGAATACATCTTGCGAGAAGCCCACAAAGGGATCACAGGAAACCATCCCAAAGGACATGCACTTGCACTAAAGATCTTCCGAGCAGGATATTTTTGGCTATCCCTGACCAGAGACCCCAATGAACTCGTTAAATACTGCTGAAAATACCAAGAGCACTCCCACTTTCATATAGCCCCCACAAAGGAAATAATAGCAATCATGGCTTCTTGGCCGTTCGAAAGATGGGGCATGGACTGATGCGAGTGTCACAACTCACAGCAAATTAGAAAATAATTTTAATACTAAATTGTACCAAAAATGAAGTAAAGGGCATAACCTAGGTCGTCTCTTAAGAAGGCTTTAATACTTAGTTATGGAAATTGAGGGTTTTGAAGAATTAAAGCAAATAATTTAAATTGAAAGATAATGACAACAATAGAGAAGACACTAGTGTAAGGTATTCCTATGATTGAAAATCAATTATCATTGACCAAATATCAAACCAATTAATGGCTATTAGTAATAAATTACTAGCAATTCTACTAGTGATCAATTGATCTCTAGAATTGATCAATAAAATTAACAAACAAATGAAACCTCAATTTAATTGGTAATTATAATGATTCAAGGTACCAATTGTTATAGCCTAATTGCTAATCAGAAAGTTAATTCTAATGTTCTCCTTCAAACATAAACCAACAGATCTATCAATTGATGCCCAAAGGGTTTTCCTAAATGATAATCGCCAATTTAGTTATTCCAATAAAGATTATAGCAATCACCATAATAATTAAAGGAATAGAAATTGTAGAATATTAAGAAAACCAATGCATTCAATAAAAATAAAGGGTCTCAAATTTCATCCCAATCCATCTGGAAATCCCTACACTATTAAAGAAATCTACTCCTCCATCTCTGGAGGACTACAATAATGAGGATAAAAGAACTTGAAAATAATAGCAATAATCATTGCCACAATTTCCAAGATAAAGCACCTTCACCAATGGAACCCTTAGAAAGAGAAGAATAGGGAAGAAGAAGATGTAGAGAGATATGTAGAAAGAGAATAATAGCAACCAAAGTGGCAGCCTAAAATTGAGTAAAAAGCTAGGGTTAAAGTCTATAATAATTTCTTAAATGTTCTCTAAAATAGCCCAAACTAGGGCCCAAAAATCGGTTAAACAAGCTATTCTGTATCATTGTACCACCATTGCTAATAAACATCATTTTACAGGTGCTATTGACACTATAGACATCAAAGAGCACTGCAGCGATGGACACAATTGAATCTGGCCTCAACACTAGAAATAGCAATTGTAGCTCTCTGAATAAGCTTTCCAACACCACCAAAATCACCTCAATCGAACATTTGTAGCTCCCGATATTGTGAAAACACTAACTGGAGGTCAAGTTGGACAGTATCAGAACATCAGCAACCTTTGATCTTGAAACCCCAATTTTCACTTAGATACTGTTAGACCTGGGTTTTGGGCTGAACATGAAAGTTGTAGAGGACTTTTTGAACTTTTTAAAACATCTTTATTTGTCTTAATCCAATCCTTTATTCTTGACAATTGCATTTGATCCAAAGCTCTTGTACTCAAGACCGTACTCAAAGAGACAAGTCAAATACAATAGGATGTAATTACAAATTATCCCATAATCAATGCAAAAGCCATCAATTCTATCAAAATCACACAATGAGGGATAAATCAAAATCCTTATTAATTATGTCAACAATACAGTAAAACTCATATAAAAAGCTAGGGTTTGGTAACAAGATAAGTGGCATAAATGCCCCTTATCATGGACCTCCTAGGACCATTCCCTCTTGTTCCGGGACAAGTGAAGTACTTGATAGTAGCAGTCGATTACTTCACCAAGTGGATAGAAGCGGAACCCTTCTCAGGCATAACGGCATCATAATGCAAAAATTTCATCTGGAAAAATATCACCATTCATTTTGGGCTTCCAAAATCAATTGTCACAGACAACAGAACTCAATTCACAAACAGGAAGTTTAGAAAACTACTAGAAGGCTTGAAGATTTCACAATACTTCACTTCAGTTGAGCATCCCCAGGAAAATAGATAAGCTGAAGTAGCCAACAAGGTCATATTGTGAGGACTGAAGAAGAGACTTGATAAGGCTAAAGGAGCTTGGGTTGACGAACTCGGAAGCGTCCTATGGGCTCAAAGAACCACGCCACACTCATCCAACCAAGAGACACCATTTAGGATGGTCTATGGAATTGATGCAATCCTTCTTGTTGAATTCAGAGAATTAAGCCCCCATATTCTCACATACTCAGAAAATGGGAAGACATCCTGAAGAAAAGAAGAACTCGACCTAATCGAAGGGATAAGGGAAGAAGCTTATTTACAGGAAGTAGCTTTGAAAAGAAAGATTACGAGAAGATACAACGAGGGAGTGATACCAAGGTACTTTGACCACGGTAACCTAGTTCTCTGACGTGCCAACATTGGACCACCTCCCCTGGGTAGGGAAAGCTTGTAGCAAATTGGGAAGGCCCTTATCGCACAAGTGAAAGATTAGGCAAAGGAGCTTACAAGCTGCTAACTGTGGAAGGAAAATAAATTCCAATGTCGCTGAATGCCATCAACCTCAGGAGATTTTATGTGTAAACACCCAACGGCCATGTACAAATCACATAGGAACCTGATACTCTTTTTTCTATCTTGGGTTTTTTCCCACAGGGTTTTTCCCAAGAAGGTTTTAATGAGGCCGGGTCAAAGCATGTCCAAGATGGCCAAAAAGTCACCTAGTTTTTAATTCAAATAAAGATAACCATTCTCTCATAAGCCTCGTTGATTTATCGGGAAATTGTTTAACATCAGAGGTCATAACCCCGTAAACAATTCGAATCCGCCGGACTTTCCGGGTACAAATAATGGCCTATTATTTTAAACTCAAAATCCAGGCACAAATTATTATTTAAGCTCATAAAATTTCACTTTCTAGGTGCAAATAATGGCTTATTATTTAAACTCGTGCTGCTTCATATTCCGGGCACAAATAATTATTATTTAAGCTAGCAAATCTCATTTTTCGGGTACAAATAATTATTATTCAAACTTGGAAAAATACAATTTCTGGGCACAATGCTTAAGCAAATCCATGTTTCGGGCATAATTATTATTTAAACTCGTATAAAATCTTTACACCTGGGAAATTCAAGCCCATAGTGTTTTTGGGTTATTTTAACTCGGATGAAATTCATCAATGACTGAAAGTAGCAATCTCGTAAAACGAAGAAAAATCTATGATATGTTAGCCTTTTAAATACATGAAAACAGATCCCATACAAGAAGTTAGAAAGGCACCATTATATTAACTAATCGTGACCACACAGGGTCAAAGAAAAAAACCAAAAAGGAGCTCATAGAATGAAGATGATCAGACAGAACCAAGTCAGTCATCCGGCATATCCACGATCTTGCCATCTTGAACCATACGGAATATACTGACCTTAGAAAAATCGGCATCTGGGCAAACCACCTTAACCTGGGCCAGAGTGTTGTCAAAAATCTCGTTGGCATTTTTCTCCCAATCAGCCAAAGTCTTCGCAACATTATCCTTGAGTCCAAAAATCTTCGCAATAAGATGGGTCTTGTCTTTCTCGAGGATAGCCATAGAAGAGGACAAAAAATCCTTTTCATTCTTCAATGAAGCAAACTTTAATTTCAGATCGTCCAGCTCCTTCTCGGCGACCTCAGCTTGGGAAAGGAGGTCCTTGTTATCGTTGATGTACTCATTCATGGGGCTCCTTGAGGTTCTCAAAATGTTCCTTCTCCTCCTCAAGCTTAGAACGCAAGTCATCATTTTCTTTCTTAGACTTTTCCAACTAGGAGCGCAAGTCCTTTTTCTCTTTCTTGGACTTTTCCAGGTCAGAAGCAAAGTCTTCGCTGCAGCACAAGAGGGCTACTACTCGGAGAAGAGACTATTGCCCGGATTGAAGCTGCTCCCTAAGGTCGGAGCTGTTCACCTACGGGCGCATCGCATCCGAGAATAGATACTTCTCTATCAAAGAAGGGAGAGGAACGCCGATAGGGAGTAGCACGAAGTCTTCCTTTTTCTTCTCTAAGGAAAATCCTCAGTATCCACCTCGCAATCCAAAATCTCCACATCTAGTGAAGAGGCTGGACCACGGCCTAAAAGACTCTTCCCTTATCACAAGAGGCAGTAGCTACCTCTACCTTTTGCTTCTTGGGGGCAGCCGGTTTGGAACCGTTAGAAGATGGAGTAGATGAGCCTGAGTTGTCCGGGCTCTGAGATTCCGAAAAGGCACAAAGTTCATCAACATTTCTTTTCATAACTTGAGACCGCAAGGCCCTGACGCTAGAGAGGAAGGCCATCTCACTTGCATAAACCAGAGTAAAAACTAAATAAGTCCTAGATAAAGAAAGTGAAGGCAATAAAGCATTAGGTGAAAACGGACCAAGATAGGCGATAACGGTTTGTAGAGTGGAACGGGAAATCCTCTTTAAACTGAGAGGATTGTACCTCCAAAACTCGAGAAAAATATTTTTACAAAAATAAATTTAATTTATTATCTGTAAAAATACTTTTTATTATGTTAATGTCAAATTAATTAAAATATATTCCTTCAAAAATGAAATAAAAATAAATCAATTTACTATAATTAAAATAATTTATCAAAATATATCAATTTACTACAATTAAAATAATATATGTGCCCTTTTTAGTAATCATACATCTAAAAGTGACTTTAATCAACACTATCCAAATAACATATGTAACATCCTCGATTTCGCATGCTGTAATTAACTCGGAGAAAATTCGAGTAATTAAATTAATGACTAGAGCAATTGAGAAACAGCCGACAGAGGGACAGTCAACTATGATGATGAAATAAGTCAACCAAAGTAAATAAAAATTGAAAGGTTGATGAAAAGACTGGTAAGTTAATAAAAAGAATAAATGAGCAAAATTTCGGTGTAAGTGAGGTAAAAGTTAGTGAATAATCATTGTAAAAATAAATTAATAGATTAAAATTGCAGGTGAATGAATAAATTATTAAGAGATAGAATATTTTATAATGGTGAAAATGTCACAATATACTAAAAGCTAGTTTAACCGAAAAACGTACGTGTAAAAAAAATTAGGAACCTGAGCAAATAAATCCTAATAAAAGGTTAGAACGTCAAATAAAGTTCAAGGCCTGAAAATATTTTGAGTGATGGATTTTATTATTATAATTATTTTATATAAATGAATCGACAAAAATACCCCTAAATGAAACTACAACTACACATGCATGAAAAATTGCACAACTCCATGCATGCATACTTGGAGGCTACGGTTTGCATCCTTCAGTTTACCCCTACATGTGTTGATTGAGAACCAGGTTAAGCATGGGATAAGGATTAATCATGTAGCCTAGTTCATAGATGGGGATTTAGGGGACAAGATCTGACAAAAAATAGAAAACTCTTTACAACCATGGGCTGCATGATACTAGCCACACATAGGCTAATTAAGACATCAAAATGCAGCTTCTCTTCCTCCATTTTGCATGCAATTTTTATTCAACCCTCCTCCTTATATCTCCCTTCATTAGTTTCTTCTCATATGCACTTAAGCACTCACTAGAAACCAAGCATTCACTTTATATGTTCCCCTAAAAACACCATCCAAACCTTTCTTCTTTCCTTCATTTCAAAGCCATTTACAAGTCGTTAATCTTGCAAGAAAAATCAAGCCAAATGCTAACCGTCAAGAATACTGTAAGAAAAGAATCTCCTCGTCATTTCTTCTGCAATGCTGGAATTTTAAGAGCTCAAAGGAGAGCTTTTTGTTTGCTCTAGAACCTTTTCAAGATATGCTAATTAGTTTTGAATGACAACAAAGCCATTTTAAAGAAAATACTTTGAAGAATGTTTGTCTTGAGTTTCTTGTAAGTTTATAATAGGATTCTATCATTTAACAAGAGCAAGGCTTTCTCAAACAAGGATAAAATTTTACTCTGCATGTGCAAATATATTTATCTCATGTTAAGAGATTTGAATTGAAAAGGAAGTGAAACTATATCCTTATTCAAACGTAACATAACTAACAATTTGAAGAAGGATCAAGAATATAAGAAACCAAGCTTTTGAGACTTCAGAAAATAGCACTGGACTTCAAAAAGTACACTCGAAAGGAAGATATCAATCAATCTTAAAGCCCAAGGTGTTTTACTATCTTCAATCCTCACTTTCGGTAAAGATTAGATCATCAAAAAATAATGATTAAAGACAGGAAGACTCAATTTTTTGTCAAGGAAATGTTACCGCACTCCAGAAAGCTTACACTTAGTAAAACAGTGCATTCTACAAGAAAAAGGAAGGAAAATTTGAATTTCAAATTTGAATTTGAAAAAGTTAAATCCCAGTGTCAGAATCGGCTAATCATCTCTTTTGCGTTTGAAGTTAACTATCCAAAAGTTTTAGAAGAAAAAGTTTAGAAACCATGGTTTAGAAAGTAAGAGTAGTTTCTGAAGAACATCAGAAATCTCAACTCAATAACGGCTTCTACAAATTGATCTGATTGACAGACGGGCTACGCTTCTAGACTATCTTTCCAAGACACAAATAAAAGATTGACACGTGTCCCTAGAATATCATATCAAAGGCAATGGTCACAAGGAAGACCTCTATAAATAAAGATGCTCTGCTTTCAAAAACACAAGACTGAATGCTGAAGAAAGAGCAAAAACACTGCAAAGTTTTTTCCTTTTTTCTTCTTGTAAAGTTCATTACTACTTGTAATTATTTCCTTATTTATAGAATCTTCTTTCTACACTCTTCATTGATCATATATTCTTCCAAGGAAGAATATCTAGAAAGAAGTCATGCAAGTATTTTCAAGACCATTCATTGTAAATCTAAAGAAATCTTGAGTATCGGTTAGTTTGAGTGGCAACCCAAAATTATAACCTTTGTATCCTTGATCCAAAAGCGATCAGTGTGAGATAGTTTGAAGATTTTTGTTAAAGACTACTTACAATGCAATAGTAAAAGTTTTTATTGGTCACAGTTTTAGCTTGGAGAGGGTAGTACAAGACTACTCGGTTTAACTTGAATAGGTTAGTGAATAACTATTTAGTTTGTGACAATAGGGGTTGTCTACTGGTCATTGAACATAGCTTGTGAAGGCTACTATAAAGACTATCTTTATTCTTTCTCAAGTTGGAGAAAGATTTAGTGAAACTCAACAATTATTGAAAACTAGATGTAGGTAGATTAGCCTAACCAGTATAAAATTCTTGAGCTGTATCATTCTTCTCCTTCATCTCTTATTTTATTTCTATATCTGTTTTATTATCTATACCTGTTCTGGAAAACTTTCGTTTATTTATATATTATATATTCAATTCAAAAAGTTCACTTTCTGAAGTAACTAATACTATTTTTCGCTGTACTGCAAGTTCGTAACTTGATAGTCTTGATAAAAAATTTTCAGACGTTCATCAAAGAAAAGAAAAGGTAGAACATGATTCAACCCCCATTTTTGTGTGTTTTTCTACCTACAAGTGGCATTAGAGCTTGGCCTCTAAGGGGTTGAGCAATCTAATGACTATAGAGGACAAAGATCCAAGGAACAAATGACACAAAATATTCACATAGCTGAAGGACACTTCATAAGCAGACCACCATTTTTTGATGTTAGAGATTATGCATAGTGGAGGGACAGAATGGAGCTATTTATAAAATACACAAGTCTTGACTTGTGGGAGATTATACAAGAAGGAGATTATGTTCCAAGATAGGGGGTTCTAGGAACATATGATGCACCCTCATCATCTAGAGAAATCCCCAGAAATAGATGGACAGAGCAATAAACGGCTAGAATTCAACTGAACTCAAAAGCTAAGTACCTACTCACGTGTGTAGTAAGTAAAGTTGAATATAACAAAATCATTGCTTGTGACACAATAAAAGAAATATGGGATAGATTGCATATGTTGCATGAAGGGATAGATCAAGTGAAAGAAACTAAGATCAATATGTTGGTCCTCAATATGAATTGTTTAAAATGATAGATCAAGAGAATACTGACGAAATGGCCACAAGGTTTATGCATATCATAAACCAACTAAAGGGTTTAGGCAAAAGATACTCTAACTCAGAAATGGTTAGAAAAATCTTAAGAAGTCTCCCTACCAAATAGTTGCCCAAGGTGATAGTCATTACTGAGGCAAACGACCTTCAAACTCTCGACCTGGATGTACTCATTGGGTTACTTAAAATCCATGAAGTTGTGCTCTTTGAAATGCGTGGTGAATCCAACAAAAAGAGCAAGTCTATGGTTTTGATGTCATCCCATTGAAAAACCTATAAAGCTAAAGCAGTGAAAGTTACTGAAGCCTCTGATGAGGAGAATGAGACTAATGATGAGTCAGATGAAGAAGATGGAAACAAGCTTTCCATGCTTGGAAGAAAAATGTCCAAAGTTGGGAGAGGAAAAATGAAGAAGAGAAGAGATATCAACTTCAGAAGGACAGAAAAGGCAAGTTGAAGCCTGAAGGTGTCATTTACTTTCACTGTGGTGAGAAAGGTCATTTCAAGCCAAATTGCCCTAAACTTAAAGGTCCATAGAAAAGGTTTGTATCCAAGAAGAAAGGCATGTTGGCCACCTGGAACAAACTAGAGGAGGAAAAGGAAGAATCAGAAGATCAAGAAGAGACAAATGTGGCGAATCTATGCTTCATAGCAGGATACTTATCAGAGAGTGAGTTTAAGATAAATAATACTGATCTCTCTTATGATGAACTTTTATCTTTGTATGAAGAACTGCTTGAAGATTCTCAAACTTTTTTTTCACATTATCTCGATCTAAAAAGGGAATATAAGAAAACTATTTTAGAACTCAAAATGGCCAAGATAGAAGCTGAAAATCTAAGGCTTAAAGAGGAAGAATTGAAAGAAGAAAAAAATTTTTTAAATGTATAACTCAACCTCAGAATCTGAAGTTGCAAATAAAAATGAAAATACTCAGAAGTCATTTCTGAGCTTGAAAGAACTCAAAGTTTCTTAAATCTGACCTTGAAAAAATGGTTAATGGATCAAGGAATCTTGATTTAATGATTGGAGGTTAGCGGCCATATTTTCAAAAGATTGGATTAAGATATGAGGAAAAGTTCGATAAAAAGAAAAATCAACTCTCCTCAAGAGAGAAAAAAGGAAAGTTTTTTGTACTATCTGTTTTAAGAAGGGAAATCCACTTGAAAAATGTTTAATGAAAAGGAAGTCTATCGAAAAGGTTGGACAACTTTCTTCTCAGACTAACTCAAGAGGACCCAAGAGAATATGGGTACCTGAATTAAAAAATGTGTTCATTGCTGGTCTGTCTAAGAACGCACATGGAACCTGATAAAAAATGGTACATGGACAGTGGCTGTTTAAGGCACATGTCCGGATCAAGAAAATGATTAAGAAATCTGCAACTCAAAAATTCAAGATCAGTAAAATTCATAGATGGAGGTAAAGCTAAGGTTACAGGCACAGGAGATGTTGGTAAGGATGATTTTCACCAAATTTCTGATGTCTTACTAGTTGATAGTCTGGCTCTTAACTTATCAAGTATCAGCTAGTTTTGTGACCAAGGTTTTAATGTTGTTTTCAATGCTCACGCATGTAAGGTAGTAAGTCATACTTTAGAACAGGTTATTCTGTCTGGTAAGCAGCATGATAACACATATGTGTTATCCATGGATGATATAAAAGATCAAAATGTAAAATGTCTCACATCCTTTATGGATGATAAGTGGTTATGGCATAAGAAGCTTGGGCATGCTCATATGAAGCTCATTTCTGAGCTCTCTTAGAAAGAGCTTGTTGAAGGCCTTTCAAAGATCATATTTGACAAGGATTTAACTTGTGATTTCTGTGAGAAAGGCAAGCAAACCAAAGTTTTTTTCCATAACAAGCATGTGGTTTCAACTGCTAAACCCCTTGAGCTTTTACATATGGATCTCTTCGGTCCAACCAAGATTGCAAGTCTTGTTGGAAAAAAATATTGCCTTGTTATAGTAGACGACTACTCCAGATTTACATGGGTTATCTTTCTAGCTTCTATGAATGAGGTGTTTGAAAAATTCAAAGCTTTTGCAAAGCGTGTTTGTATTGAAAAATATTCTCAAATCAGTACTATTAGATCTTATCATGGAGGAGCATTTGAGAATCATATTTTTGAAGAGTTTTGTGAAAAACATGGCATCCTTCATGAATTCTTTACTCCTAGAACTCTTCAACAGAATGGGATAGCTGAAAGGAAAAACAAAAGCTTGCAGGAAATAGCCAAAACTATGCTTTTAGAAAGTGGTTTATCAAAAGGTTTTTGGGCAGAGGCTGTAAATTCCTCTTGCTATATACAAAACAGAATCTTTCTAAGGCCAATCCTCAAGAAAACTCCTTTTGAGCTATGGAAGAGTAGAAAACCTAACTTATCATATTTTCATATCTTTGATTCATCATGTTTTATCCTTAACACCAGGGACAAACTTGCAAAGTTTGATCCTAAATATGATGATGGTATTTTGCTAGGATACTCTTCTATTTTTACGGCCTATGGGGTAAATAACAAGAGAACGTTATGCGTAGAAGAGACCATACATATTAAGTTTAAAAAGCTCAGAAAGGACTTTGTTGATGATCTTGAAGATCTAGAAGAAAACTTTGTAAAGATGAATCTAAAGGATACTTTTGATAGCAAGATGATGAAAGGTGAAGTATTAGAAAGTAAGCTCCAGAACACAAGTACTTTAGAAAACTTACTCAAATCTCCTAAGGTATCAAAAAGTGATATTTCTAATAATCAAGAAGAGAAATCTGAAGATGAAGGAGAAGCTGAAGAACCTCATAGTCATAGAAACTACAAAGGAGTTTTCGATTTGAAGGCAGTTTCTCATAACAGTGTTCTTGGAGACATTTCCAAGAGAGTAAGAACCAGATCATCCCTTAGAAATATGTCAAAATGCATTTTCATCTCCACCATTGAACTCGAATGCATTGAAGAAGCTTTCAGCGATCAAAGTTGGGTGGATGTTATGCAAGAAGAACTAGATCAGTTAGATAAAAGTAAAGTCTAGACTTTTGTTAATAGACCGAAAGGCAAGACCATCATAGGTACAAAATGAGTGTTCAGAAACAAGCTTGATGAAGCTGGTAAGGTCATAAGGAACAAAGCAAGATTGGTTGCATAAGGTTATAATCAATAACAGGGAAATTGATTAGGATGAAACCTTTGCACCAATTGTAACGTCCTCCCAAGTACAACGTCATCCTTAAGTCATGACATCGGACTCGAGAGTTGTTACTTATAAATTAGCGGACCTTTCTTAAATAACTATAGCAAATTGGATAGGTTTGTGTAGTAACTAGCGTAATTCAATTAAAATATATAACAAAGATACAAGTCAACTACATAAGGAAGCTTTAATAGATATACAATCCCTATTACATTTACATACTCATATGCTTGCAACTATATACAACATTATAACAATATTAACTACTAAACAACTGTAATTCCCAGTTCTTTCACGTAGCAGCCGCATCATCCTCTGGGTCAAACTGGAGATGACACGGGAACACAAAACACATAGAGGTGAGAATTATACAATTCTTAGTAGGGTAACTCCCCAAAAACTCAATTATAATGTTGTCACGACCCAAAAATTGTGACCGGTACATAAAGGATATTGTCCCTTATGGAAGTCTTCTAGAACTAATTTCATGCAATTATGCATAGTAAATTATTAAATTAATTCTCATAATAAATTATAAAATAAATAAATAAATTCCTCAAAATTTCTTGAAATCATTATTGATAAAGAATACATAAAATATTTAATTATTCTAAATCATTCCAAACCCATAACTTAAATAGGCAATCTTAAATCACGTTCTAGGAAGAAATTACATAAAATATCATAATAGTAAAATAACATAACTCTAAAATAAACATGCATGCTAAATGAAGTCCAAGAACCCTACCTGCACACTACTGGAGCACTTTATTCTAACATGATCCAAATTTAAACTTCACTACAAAGTGAATCTCACCAATAGAATAGCTACATGGCTTCTGAGGCTGAGACTAAACAATAATAAGATCTGCAGCTGTAACCGTAAGGGGGAGGAAAAAAGAGGGATGAGTTTGTCAAAACTTATTGAGCAAGTCTCCACTCACAACCCACATGGGACAACAATAACATACATAACATATACATGAAACTGATAAAAATATTTTATATATTTAGATACATACAACTATACTAAAACATTTATCCGAATGAAACCATGACAATAACTAGTAGAGAAACATGAATTATTTTGTACAAAATATCTGAGTTGAATAGCTAAATTTGAGCTAATGGCTAATCTGATGAGCACCTAACTAGATCTCATAAATGGACACCTCACTAGGTCCTTTATTGTGAGTGAGCTAGTCCTTTAGTGGACCACTTGTTACCAAGGTTAACAATCATTCCTGCAGCCGTTAACTCACTGTTCTATTTCTCACTAATTATTAAAATAATAATAACTTGCAATAACATTAAATAAATCTGAAAGCTCTGAATTTGTATAATTCTAACAATATGACTGTAGCATAACTGAGGTTCTAAAATCATACCCAAGGGATCACCAGCTTGTAAACATAGTGATTTCAAAAGCCAACAAAATACTTATTTGACAATTGTTATATTCTAACAATCTGACTTTAGCATAACTGAAGTTCTAAAATCATGCCCAAGGCATCACCAACTTGCAGACATAGTGATTTCAAAAGCCAACAGAGTATGTATCTGACAATTGTTATGAATCATACTTTGTTCAATACTTTCAATAAATCATATATTGTAACGCCCCAATTTTTACTGTAATTTTTACTGTCATTAGAAATTACTCAATTACCGAATTACCGTAGGTAATTATTACATAAGATTTGAGGCCGAACAATCCTCAATAAAGGAATATAACATTAGAAGAGAGGTTAGGAACGATTCATGCGAGAGTCGCAAATCCGGAATTTCTGTACGTATAAAATGACCAAAATGCCCCTGAAGTTATTTTACTCAGAAAATGAGGATCGTGGGCCCCACCTATTCTCAAGGGGATATTTTGAGGATAATAAGGGATTGTTTGTGTTATGTGTGTTAATAGAGCAGAAGGATCTCAATTTTGAGTTCGACGCCACAAATGACCAAAACGCCCTCAATGCTTTAACTCCGATGTCCGTGCCGACTGAGCCCGAACCTCACTAAAATGTTTTAAAATGTGTTTTTAAGCCATGATTAACCATTGGATAAGCTCGGGTGGCCTCGGGCAATTTTTAAGTGAAAGTACGATTTTGCCCCTGTTTTTAGGCAGTTTTGCGAATTTTGGGATTTTTGATTCGTATACGGAAACCTAAGCAATATTAGGCTCAAATTAAAGCTTATTAAATTCTAAATATTAATCTAGAGTCAAAATTATGTATTTAGATTGATTAGAACCCAAAATTGCTCAAAAACACCCAAATTGCTTACTAATTCACTTAAACCCTTAACCGTAAATTCTCTAAATTACATGAATACCTTGCCTACACCTAAATAATGCATGGAACACACAAATTTCACTTCTTTGGGCTGTAATGGATGAAATTATTGATGCCATTATGCAGCTGAATTATTGCCAAAAGTTGCACTAAAACAAAATGCCAAAATGTCACCATAAGAGACATAATTCCTTAATTTCATACAACCTTGTCTAAAATGATTTTTCCTCCCTTATTTCTCCTGCAAAATTCCGTCCACTACCTCATCATTTTGGCCAATTAGAAGCCTCAAAATCTTCTATAAATAGGCTTGCTTGAGTGGTCTTGGAATGCTTGGTTCATAACTAGTTTTTAGGAGCACCAAAAACTTTCTTTCTTCCTCCTCTTTGGCTGAATTCTTTCTTCAATTTTTCAAAGAGATTTTGTTTCATTTCACTTCAAGAAACCAAGTTCTCTTCCTCTTCTTCAACTCAGATTAGGTAGGGAGTAGTTTCTAAATTTATTTCTATGCTTTGAGGAGTTGTGTTTTTAGCTCAAAATGATGAAATTATGAACTTGCCTTAGCTTTTCATTTTGGTTTTCCTCTTCAATTTTTCTTTAACCAATTCAACCATATGGCCTAGGTGGAACTAAGATGATGGCTTGATGATGAGGACCTTGAGGGTGGGTTGTAAATCCATCACAAGTTAGGCCTCTAAAGCTTGAAAATTCCACTTGATGCAAAACCTTAAAGAATAATGCTTTATGATGCTAAAACAAAGATTTTTAGTTTAGAACTTGAAAGATGTATTTTTTCCTTTTATGTTTTATTTCTTGTTAAGATATGTATTGGGTTGAATTTATAATTCTTTTAAAGTCTTGAAGGAGCTCTAGTAAAGAAACAAAATAAATTTGCATCCATGATTAAGTTTATGCTTTGCATAACCATGTTTACCTTCTATGTCATCACTAAATTTTCAAGAATGAATAAATGAACTTGCATTTCTCATGTTTAAATTCCAAGCTTGTATTTCATGTTTATGTTTCAAGTCATCACTTAATCTTTCAAGATAATAAAGAGGTTGCATCTCATATTTAATTTATGCTCTCACTATATTTTATAATGGCTAAAAGAATCAACGCATGGCATGTTTATTTTATGCCATCACCTAAAGATCCTAGAGCTCAAAGACTTGCCCATGTATCACAAGCAAAGAAATATGATTATTGGAGTTAAAGAATTTATTCTTTAAAAAGTCTTGAGATTGGAGCTTAAAAAGATGTAATAATAATATTCTCTTCTCCTCTCTACGTCCTGTGCACTCACCGCCGCTCAGGTTTCTTAATATTCTCTTCTACTGGTCCTGTACGGACTACCGCCGCTCCGGTTTCTTAATATTTTCTTCTCCCTCTACTGGTCCTGTGCGGATTACCGCCACTCCAGTTTCTTGTATCATGTTTATATTTCAGGTTCTTGCATCATGTTTAATTTTCAAGTCATCACCTTAAATCTTAAAGATAAAGAAATGGAATTGCATATCATGTTTATAATTCCAAGCTATCACCTTATAAAGATAAGATTAAAATAAGGTTGCATAGCATGTTTATAATTCTAAGATGTCACCTAAATCTCTAAAGCTCAAGACTTTCTCCTTTTATCTTAAGTGAGAATTTTAATTGTGAAGATCCTCCCAAATTTGACAAAAGAACTAGTTTCTAAATGAGTTTTAAGGCTTTGCAAGGATTTTATGGGGAACTAGTATTTTATATGCACTTAAAATATGATTCTATGTAATTGCATGAGGTTCATGATTCGCCATCGATCCGAGTTTAGTATCAATGTGTGATAATGATTTGATATGATTGAAGTTGTGATAATTATGGTTTATTGTTAAGAGAATGATTCATAATTGGTTTAGTAACTAATTAGTTCTATAATTGATAATTCTATGTAAGGATTGGATGCTTATTAAGTACTTGATATCATTGAATGATTTCCTGGCTTGCATGTTATAGTTGCTGTTGCAAATAATGAGAATGCTTGTACATGAAATGTTCTTTATTATGTAAAATTTACCTTTGTTGCTAGAAGAAAGTGTATCATTGTAAAAGTGTAATTTGGAAAGGTTCTGGCTAAGGAAAGACTTGGTATTTAAGCGTGTCCATTGTGACCCACCTCTCTTTCCTGGGAATCTTCCATATGCATGATTACAGTTGATATATATTATTCTAGCTTAAGACTATAAATGAGAAAATGTTATGCTGTTTATGAATTGTATTATGATATAACATGCAAAGATTTCATGGTGACTTAAACTTATAAGAAAATGATCCTTTGGAGCCATCAGACTATAGGTGGTGAAAAGGTGATTTTAGCCCCCTAACCCGTTCTCTCAAAAGGGTAGAGTCGGCACTTTAGCTTATCAAAAGGGATAAGTATATGCTAGTGACGACTAGTAAAGTATGAGCTCATAACCTAAATTACTCCCAAAAGGGTGGAGTATAGGGTGGCCCAAGGAAAATAATGATGATGATAAGATTTTAAGTCACCAAAGGCACTAAAGAAATGAAATATGTGCACTGTGTCCATGTGTAGCTAATATTATATGACGTTCTTTTATGCATGTTATTTTGATAATGATGATGAGGAATATGATGTAATGATAAAGGAAATGTTCATTGTAAATTTGACATGTTAAGAATAAGATGCATTATAAGACGCATAATTAAAAATTGACGAACCTCGGTTAAGTATTTGTCCGAACTTAAAATGAATCTTTGCATGCTCACTATTTTAGAATAATCCCGAGGTTCCCGGGACTTTGATGATGACACTATAGAAGGAGGTACCCTCTGAGAATTCTTTAGCAAGATTCTCACTCCCTTTTCTTTATTTCCGCCATTGTCTCCAGATTCAAATGGCGACATTCGTCCTGTTCGTTGATACCCCTACTTGGGAATTCCACTATAATCCGGTGCATCGCTCGTATCATTTTGAAGGGAGGTGCGCACTTCGTGTTTTTATTTACATAGGTCGTCCATTTGCACATCCTGTCCCTAGTTATCGATTTTCTCCTACTTCTCCCTATGGCGATGAAATGGTTTTCGAACATGCACGTCCACTTGATGAAAGGATGTTACGTTCTTATCCCGCTTCATCTGCATCCATGGATTTCAGTATGTTCCCGAGACGAGATATTCAAACTGATCCTTCGTGAGGACACTCCTACTCATGTATATTCTGAGAGCTCTGCTCCTACTCCCACGTGTAAGAGAGGGTAGTGAGGAAACAGCTTGTTCAAAGGAGGTTAGCGAGAAGGCCGTCCATGCGACCCGTACCTGGTGCATCTCGTGTGTCCTCCCAGGGAGCTCATCGATGGATCGGATTTATTCCCCATTTCGGGGACAGTGGCCATAGAAGGTTCTTAGTAGATTTATGTGTGATCATGCACCCTAGTTTTAGGATAACCTTCCCGGCTTATGGAGTTATCTAGTTTAGGGGCATGTATTTCCTTAAGTATATTTTCTTTTATGGGTTTGCATAAGATAATGATGTATGAACATAACCCACCCTTTGAGTGAGGTTATTGTATGTAAATATATGCTATAATGTGCTTATGGATGTTATATGATGGAGCCTAAGTGATATGATGTGATATATTCTTAAACGTCTTATTATACCCCGCTTACTCGTTCACGTTGTACTCGGCTCACGTTTTCAATTATGTGTTTTAAAAAAAAAAATGGCTCGTAATTTCACTAAGTATTTTCAAATTATGAAGAAAGAACCAAAGCAAGGAGTAAAGTCTAGTCATTAATCAGATTCAACCTAGGTGTATCTGGTTAATCACTAGGGTGTTACATATATGATGTTCTAAAATCTTAATACGAAATCCATAGTCTGAAAACAGGATATTCAATATTGTTGCTATAAACATTAAATTGAGGTATTATAATTTCATAAACTAGAAAAAGATATTTCATAACATACAAGGTATCAAATATGGTCCCATGAGCTATCTAAAATAAGGTTTTCAAAATAATCGTGAAAACAATAATTTTTCTAAAATTTCTATAATCTATAAAAGCATGTTTTCTGGATATAAATCATTTTAAAATTTCATAAATAATTTATGCAATATTGGAAAAATAATAATAATGACCAAAAGTATGGTCATGAGTTTAAACCCACTCACTGTTCATTGTCGGGAGTGTCTGACCACTGCCTACATGATACTGGAGAATTGGAATGGCATTCTCAATTGCCATGGAATTATAGACAAGAATTAGGAATGACTTGGAATTGAACGGGAACAGAAAACTTACCACAATTATCTAAAGATTTGCTAAACTCATAATTATATAAGGATAAAGATGAAAGGACCTCTTTGGAAGAGATTATTCGAAGATGATTGAGAGAAATTGCATCTTTCTCTATAGGAAAAATTCTTTGGATGGCTAGGGTTCTTAAAAGAATGTTTAGAAGGACTATAATGTGCTAAAATTATACTAGGAGGTGAAAGATATCACTAACAAATTTTATTTTTTTTATTTTATTTCTATTTTTCATTTTTCTTTTGTTTTTGTTATGACTTTTTGTAAGCATTTAACCTTCCCTGCAGTTAGAATTTAGTGTAACATCCTAATTTTTAACCTAATACCCCTAGAACGTATTTAGGTTAGTCATTAGTCTATTACTCTTTTAGTCATAGTCTTTAAAACTTTCTTTAAAATACTTAGCGGAAAATATAGGTGAAATTTTTTTTTTGAAATATAAATGCTAAGTGAGAGCCTTGCGTATCCTAAACGACATTATCGTAAAACATAGCTCATACAAAAAGAAGCACAAGGTAAGAACATCAAATAGCTTCGTAACATAGGACAATCATAGGCACATCACAATAAACATCATATTGATATAAGTTTAGTACATCATGGTGCGAAATACAACTGAAACAGAAATGCAAGGAAATACAAAGGAAACATAAAGGAAGTCATCTCCTACCCTTGTGCACCTAAAATGGATACCTTCTGGAACAAAAGAAGGTTACCCTAAACTAGTGGTAGTGTGTGTGCACGAATGATCCCCAAGAGTCCTACTGCTGGTAGTCTGGATAGGGTGGGACATAACCGATCAACGAACGAAGCTCGTCGGGTGTGGGCACTTGGGATGCCTAAGCATGAGCGCTACAACGAGGCCACATGGCTGGCCTCCGTGCCAACCTCTGCTACGTGGCCGTCTCCTGGCTACCATCCACCCTTAGAGGGGGAGTGAGGGTAGAACTCTTGGAATAGATGTGAGTAGGCGAATCTTTCGACGGGTCGGTCTTCGAGTTCCTGGAGTGGGGAACATAATCTGGGAAGTCACGGATGGCAAGGCATGATAGCCTTCTCCGATAAGGAGTATTAATGGCATTGTAGGTGGTAGTTGACCGTGGAGGTTATTTAGGATTTCTCCCATGTCATTCACCCCTTGAGTGACACCCATGGTCTCGTTTGACATCACAAGTATAATGACAGTATTGTTTTGCTCTGTCATAGGCATACTAATATTGTTTTCCCTATAAGTCAAATGACTTTTTCATGGTCCTTATCATATCCTCCAATCTAGCTTGGTTGTTCGATAATTCATTCAGCTTTCCTCTGACTGCATTGATCTCCACGCTCAAATTTCTATCTGGGTCAGAAGTAGCTAGGGTAGTATTTCCTGATTTGACATTACCTTCGGCCATTTTAGTTCGAGCTCTGGTATTGTGAATACGAGTTTGATCGGTATCCGCCTTCCTTGGACACTTAATGGTTGCAAAATTGCTACACACTTAAAAGCAAAACCAAAAAGATTAGTTTTATTTTTTTATTTTTTTATGCAAAACTAATAGATAAAGTTGAACAATAACATCAAGAGTTCTTTGTGCAAATAAGGATGCCCGTTGTAACATCTTCTCAAGTACAACATTAGTCTTAAGCCATGACATCAGACTTGAGAGTTGTCACTTATAAATTAACAGACCTTTCTTACATATCTATAACAAGCTCGATTAATGGGCGAAATAACTAAGCATAATTCTATTAAAATATATAACAAAGAAACCAAAACATTCATTTCATACAAAGTACAAAAGGGAAGCTCTTCTATGAGTTTCAATACATATCTGTTCTCTATTACACTTGCATACATATAACTACAATTAAGTGCAACAGATACATATTTCCACTACTAAACTACTGTAATTCCAATTTAGTCTTTCTTGTAGCAGTTTCACTGTTTTCTGAATCAACCTGGAGACGACATAGGAATATAAAATAAGTAGGGGTGAGAATTTTAAAATTCCCTATAGGGTATCCCCAAAATACATAATAAAATCCATGTCATTATCATCGTCCTAGCCACTTTGGTTTATTAAGAAAAAGGTGATCAAGCATTACATAATAACGGTTCATTTTTAAAGTTCCAAATCATATTTCTGAAGTGGATTATTTTTAAAAGTCAATCACTTTGTACACATTTATCATAAGCTCATAATCATAGTAAATAATGTCAATCAAAATGATTCGATATGATACAAATATGTATATGCCAAATATAGGGAAATTATCTTTAGTTTCCCTTGATAAATCAAAGAGGATATCATCTATCTTTATTTTCCCTTGACAAGTCGAAAAGGATCCCACCTTTCTCTATTTGCCCTCGACGAGTCAAAAGGATCTCATCTCTCTCTATTTAACCTCGACAAGCCAAAAAGATCTCATATCGCTCTATTTGCCCTTGATGAGTCGAAAGGATCTCATCTCTCTCTATTTGCCCTCGACAAGCCATAGAGGATCTCATGTTTCTTATTTGCCCTCGACAAGTCAAAGAGGATCTCATTTTTACTTATGGCAATAGAACTTAATTCAATATATCATTCACTTTTTTTTCCAATGTAAGTATAAAACACATATAGGTATTCATTCACATTATGATTTCAATCGTACCTCATAAACTAATCTTTGCTTCCTCTAGTATGCATTTATATATCACAAATCATATGGCCAAATATTTAACATCAAGTGTTCATGTCATACTAGAAACAAAATACCATTACATTATCAATTCAAGTCTTTGGTTCATTTCCAGCAATTGGGCAGATTTCACACCATTGTAGCACAAATTTATTTGCATACCAACAATCAATTCAGAGGCTATAAAAATTATCCAAGATACTTCAATGTATTCCTAAGTTTCTGTGAAAATTTCAGAGCAAAAAGAGTCCCTTAACTATGTTAACAAAATTAGACAAATTTGGAGGCCAGAAACCCCCTATTTACAGCAAACAGCCAAAGTTCCAATCTTATTACCCTATCAAATGATCATATCAAATTATACAAAAATTCATGGTTGGACTTCAACATGTCCTCAATGTTTTGTAAAAATTTCACTGGAAAAATTAATCATTTGCTATGGTAACAAAATTAGACAAACTTAGAGCTTCAGAATTGGCTGTCCAGACAACTCAACAACAGTCTCGATTTTTGATTTTTATAAAATAGTAAAAGTCATTTTTTGGACCCAATAAAAATCATGGAGTTTCCTCAGGATGTAGCTTTAATATATAATTTTTCTAGCTCATAAAAACATCTACAAATACATCAGAAAATTTGTGATTCATTACCTGCCAGTACAAATCCGAGAATTCCTGCACATGATTCAAAACTTGATTTGCTAAAATGAGTTTTCTAACATCATCCAAACACTCCACCAAAATTAATACATCAATATCCATATATCATCAACCAATACAATTAAAAATTTCGAACCAAGACCAATCAAAAACATTCAGAATAAATTTGGAAAGAAAAGACCAAAGAAAACCCTACTTGTGAAGCTTTAAGGCTTCTAACTCTGAAGGATCTTTCAAAAATCATTTTTCCTCACTTCAAGCCTTCCAAATAGAACCCAACCCTTGCTTAAATAGTGGAGAATGATAGTTCAAGGTGGAACTTGGAGATTATTCAAAATTCTAATTGGTTAGTTTAGTAGATTATGGAGAATAGAACAAGTTTTGTGAAGCAATCTTGGTGTTTTAGTGACTTTGAGCTTAGGTTTAGGGATTTGAAAGCAAGAATGAAGGTTGGAGAGAAAGAACAATGGAGGGCTGTGTTTTTAGGCCTCTTGGCCGAAAATGATGATGGTGGGATGATAAGATTGGTGGCTTTGTATTTATCTTGAGTTAGGTGTCATAATTGTGTAGTCAAAGTATGTATTTCTTTCAATTAAAAGAAAATAATGAGATGGATGGCTAGGATTTATTTGGTTGGTCAAAGAATGAATCTTGGCTATCCACTTGGCTCAATATAAGTGGCTCACTTTAACTTGGTGAGCAAGTAGCTTTTTCGGTGTTGAAATCACATATCGAAATTCCACCGAATAGATGAAATATTGGCTCCCGGGTAAAATATAATAAATGTAAGGTCAAGATTAAAACTTACTTTTCAAGTTTTAATCCTTGCCATCCACTTGGCATAAAGCAGTTGGTAAAGGTTACTTGGCTACCAAGTAACTTGTACAGCGTTAGAAACTGCACATCAAAACTCTACCAAACGGGTAAAACACCATACCCGAGAAATCAAACATTACTCAAAATTATTTTCCAGGTATAAAATCCTCATTCCTTACTATTTGTAATTTCAATCCTCTAATTTCTCAGTTTCGGGTATCTCCGGGTCACGATTCTAGAGTTTTGACTGTCCCGACGGGCCAGTGGGGCCCACAAGTTACTATTCATATTTCTTTTTACAAATCCGTTGAACCATCCTCATCATTGTTAAAACTGTTAGATTTTTGAAATTATGACTAATAAAGCTCAAATTAATTTTTAACTAATTTTTTTTAGGGTGTTACACTTGTACCTGTTCTTATGGGTATATCACTCTATAAGTCAAACTGCAGTTAATAGCAAATCTCTAGGGAGAATCCACTCCTTTATAGATGCTATATAATGAACATTAGCAATGCAGTTCTTCTTTTCTATGTGACTGAGCTTCTCATTTTCTTGCAAAAGGATAAACAATCTCAAGGCAAGGAAAGTGATTGATCATTTTCCAAGGAAACATTTGATCCTTTATAGAAAGCATTTAGTATACTATAAATGTCCTGATTGGTAATTTGTAATTGAAACAAAAACATTGATAATTTCATTCATTTCTAGGCAAAGTTCTGAGTACAAATCAATACATTACACATGTGTGACAAAGAAGCAATTATATCAGAAGGATCTACATCAAAAGCTTCATCTTTTTCTTTTTAAGATTTTTAGTGATGCTCTCACATGAATCCATGAACTCTATCACTTCTTGAGGTAATTGAATGGTGGCATCTTACTAATTTGCTTGCTTGCCTTCTCAAAGCGATAAACAAAATTTGGAATATAATGACTCAACTCATCAGTTAATTTTTCATACTTTTCTTTCCATTCGAGGGCTTTTTCTCTCCATGACTTTCCAAATTCAGTCGCATCAACAAACAAATCATGATATTGATTTGCCAAAGTCCACCTACGACATCATGCATTGTTTGTACCAACTGTAATGCCTGGGGATCGCGAAGTCGGGGAGTGATCGCCGGTGCAAAGAGGCACGGACAAGGAGCGGCTCCTGGCAGACTTCGAAAGCGGGGGGGTACATGAATGAACCGATTACACACCCGAATGAGAGGGATCCTGAGACTGTATAGGTATGGGACTATACAGTTAAGGAGGGCTTACATGAATTGATTTGTACTACCTATACCAACAAGATGCATCTTCTTTTCGGTAGCCCAAACTGAAAGAACTCCACAGTTAAGCGTGCTTGGCTTGGAGCAATTTTGGGATGGGTGACCTCCTGGGAAGTTTTCCTAGGAAGCATGCGAGTGAGGACAAAGCATGTTGAAAAGACCTGTGTTGGTTTGTGGGGACAGTCGTCAATCCATAAAGTAGCAGGGGATGTTACAAATGGGGATCGCGAAGTCGGGGAGTGATCGCCGGTGCAAAGAGGCACGGACAAGGAGCGGCTCCTGGCAGACTTCGAAAGCGGAGGGGTACATGAATGAACCGATTACACACCCGAATGAGAGGGATCCTGAGACTGTATAGGTATGGGACTATACAGTTAAGGAGGGCTTACATGAATTGATTTGTACTACCTATACCAACAAGATGCATCTTCTTTTCGGTAGCCCAAACTGAAAGAACTCCACAGTTAAGCGTGCTTGGCTTGGAGCAATTTTGGGATGGGTGACCTCCTGGGAAGTTTTCCTAGGAAGCATGCGAGTGAGGACAAAGCATGTTGAAAAGACCTGTGTTGGTTTGTGGGGACAGTCGTCAATCCATAAAGTAGCAGGGGATGTTACACCAACATTGTTGACAAGTTTTCTACCTGCTCTTCTAGCTCCTTTATCTTGTCTTTATCTTTGTTAATCTCCATTTTTAGGGTCAAAATGTTTTTATCCCTTTTGCTAACTTCTTGTTCTACCCTTTTAACTATGTGAATCCTCTTGTTATTCTCCTCCTTTAACTTATTCCTTTCTTTCTCAAACATATGGAGTCTTCATTCTAGCTCTTGGATTTCATCAAATGAGTAGCTGGGATATTTTCTTTTCCTTTCTTGGACTTCGTAATTTCTATCGTGACAGCACATTCATCTTTTAAGGCTTCAATTTCCTTAGCCATTTTCTCGTACTAGCTTTGAAGAATGGTATTTTTCAGATCAGCTGCCTCCTGTTTCTCTTCTAAGAATCACATTTGTGCCTTCATTATCTCTACCTATGATGTTAATAGAGATGTTTCTAGGGTTTTCATAGGAGCCGAGTTGCTTGGAATATCTTTTGGGATATTATTTTTTCCAACTCTTGCTTTGCTCCATTCTCCGTATTCTTGAGAAGAGGTTACGCATTGTTGCTTGAGTTCCCCTTTTCCTAGGATTTTGACATCATCCCATGCCATTTTGATTTTCTTTTCTTGCTCCATGGTGCTTTTATCTTTCTAATATAAGAAGTGAAACCCCTTAAGTTGCTTTTCTTGTGGTTTTGTTTGAGTCCAATAAAGTTACTTGAGCACCAATGCAAGTGTGTAAGAGATATATCCCCTTAGACCTATCAAAGGAATGTTATGAAAGTCACCACAACTATAGACAATGTTTTCTCCATGGTACCAAGGGCAAACCCACTTGAAAGAAATTGACTGGATCTGTGAGAACTCCCTTTTCCATGCCTGTGCCTCTTGATGACTTGTCTGCATATGATAGAAGATTCCTAATGGATCAGGAAAGAGGCCTATGCGATTATTGGCATATGCATGAGCTATAAACCAAACATATAACGTTGGCAAACAACACCGCAATCTGCCACCATTTTTCTATAGACAAACCCCTAAGGAAAGAAAGGTATCCGCCAGTATAGCTAGAACAGGATTCATGCCTTGTGTCTCGAATTTGAAAAACACATCCATGGCAGCCTAGTCAACAATATCTAGTGTGAATGGGAATAAGACCAATCCATAAACAGTCATTGCCAATGTTCGATTGAAGAAGTCCCAATTTTCTTGTTGGGCCATGGTTTGCAGATAGGTTTCAAGAAAACTCCTCTTAATTCCTTGAGTGGATCCCCTCACTTCCATTTCCATCCGATTTGCTTCAACTCTAGTTATTTTGGCAATATTTTCTTGACTGACGTAATGCCCTAATAGAGATACACACCATATTTTTCTCGAGCTGCTAGCCTTATCATGACCATATACTCTTCTATAGTTGGTGTCGTATCAAAATCAGGTAACTCAAAACAACAAAGACAAGGATTCCAAAATTGTGAGAGAGCACTCAATGCTGGTGCTTCTACTGGGATAAGAAACAGATCCAATATACGCCCATATATATCCTTGAAAGATGATCAGACTTCACAAGGCATCAACTGAATTATTTCCTTTACTTGCTCTAGTTCATTATTAGTCACTATAACTCTGATGTTCCTTTTCCAATTATGTGTATTGCTAGTGTTCATTTTTATTGCTTCTATTTGCTTTGAAATAATGATGACTCTTGTTTTATCAACAATCAAAGTCCATGTGGAAAAAATAAGATAATTGAGTAAAATTAACAAGATGGAAAGAAAAGACAAGAAAGAAAAGAAAGAGAAAAAAAAATGCATTCTCCTACTAAGGATATGAGATGCTTCCCTAAGAAAATGATGATGCACAAACCCATGAATTTTTCATAAGAGAGTAAATTATGAAAATAATAAGATATGATGAAATGAATATATGTGGTAATTGATGGAATACTTATCTACATTATATATGCCTAAATACACTAAAAAAAAAATAGAGCATGACTAAGAGAGGAAATGGCTAATCCTAAATGCAATGTGATAATGTTTTGATGCAAGAGCAACTAGTTTAAAGTAAAGCATAAAGAAGTGCAAAGTGAAAGGATGAAAGAAGCATGTTCCCTTGGTCCTAAAAGGGTAAAAATTTAATGGATGAGGAGTACTAAGGCCAAAACCCTAATTTAGGTGGTTGCTAAGTTCAACTAAACCTGTACATATTCATGGTGGATCTAGACTTCTAACGGTCATGGTCCCCAGATTGCCCCTGTACATAGGACAAGGATCTAATCTTCGAACCAACTACAAGTAGGGATGAACCCTCTCAATATGATTGACCCATAAAGCCAGTAATAATCTGAGTGGTGTCCCAACAACTATCAAGTGATCATGAAGTGTAACGCCTGGGGATTGTGAAGTCGGGGAGTGATCGCCGGTGCAAGGAGGCACGGACAAGGAGCGGCTCCTGGTAGACTTCGAAAGCAGAAAGGTACATGAATGAACCGATTACACACCCGAATAAGAGGGATCCTAAGACTGTATAGGTATGGGACTATACAGTTGAGGAGGGCTTATATGAATTGATTTGTACTACCTATACCAACAAAATGCATCTTCTTTTAGGTAGCCCAAACTGAAAGAACTCCACAGTTAAGCGTGCTTGACTTGGAGCAATTTTAGGATGGGTGACCTCCTGGGAAGTTTTCCTAGGAAGCGTGTGAGTAAGGACAAAACCCGCTGAAAAGACCCGTGTTGGTATGTGGGGACAGTCTTCAATCCAAAAAGCAGCAGGGGATGTTACGAATGGTATCAGAGCCAGTAGCTCTCCCAGTACGGTGTGGTTCGGGGATGAAAAAAGCGGAAGCTAGTGGGCATGTAACGCCCGAGGATTGCAAAGTCGGGGAGTGATCGCCGGTGCAAGGTGGCACGGACAAGGAGCGGCTCCTGGCAGACTTCGAAAGCGAAGGGGTACATGAATGAACTGATTACACACCTGAATGAGAGGGATCCTAAGACTGTATAGGTATGGGACTATACAGTTGATGAGGGCTTATATGAATTGATTTGTACTACCTATACCAACAAGATGCATCTTCTTTTCGGTATCCCAAACTGAAAGAACTCCACAGTTAAACGTGCTTGACTTGGAGCAATTTTGGGATGGGTGACCTCCTGGGAAGTTTTCCTAGGAAGCGTGTGAGTGAGGACAAAGTCCGCTGAAAAGACCTGTGTTGGTTTGTGGGGACAGTCTTCAATCCATAAAGCAGCAGGGGATGTTACATGAAGCCCCTCATAACAATGTCAAGAAACCCCTTATCCTCGATTCACACAGGCTCGGGTATAGAGCCCAAAAAGTGTGTGAGATAATTAATTCTGAAGTGTGTGCAGGGAGCATATAGACATTTTAATCCTGACACTGCATACACTCCCGCAAAACAAAATACAAACAACAAATATATATAGAACAATAATGGTCGTCTGCCCTAAGGTTTTGACAAAATAAAAATCTCTAAAAAGAAAAATATTGTACAAAATAAAATAAGAAAAACTAAAATAAAATAAAAAGGCTATATTTAATTTGCACAACTAACTAAAATAGGCCTGACTCTCTTACTGTAAGTCCCCAATGGAGTCGTTATCTGTTGCAATTGGGATCGTGAGGGGATGGCGAAAAAGAATTTTATTTAAAATTATGGAGTTGTCACCAAGTTTATTTAAAATTAGGAAAATATGAAAAAACCCATTTATTTTAGAAAATGGTCTTTGAAACCAGATTTGAGTTTGGGAGTCGGTTATGCATAGGGAATGGTAGGAACTTAATCTTATACACATCGAATATACCTGTGTTTAGACAGTACCTTAACAAGTTGTGCAAATTAATTAATAACCTTTAAAAGAAATCAAATAGATGAATAAAAAGAATAAACATATTTACAATTTAAACGAACAAATTAAGGAAAATTAATTTTGGTTTAGCAGGGGTCACTTGCTCCTACGTATCCCCAGGTACAATAGGAAACTCAAACTCATGTAGTTCTGTAGAAAATATTTGTGAGTTAACAGATTTTAATTAAAAAGTAAATCAAATAAAAAAATAATTTTAATAAAGAAAGAAATTTTGATTTGTAACATCCTAATTTTTAACCCAATACTCTAGAACATATTTAGGTTAATCATTAGTCTGTTACTTCATAGTTCTCATTTAACTTTGAATTACTTAGCGGAAAATACGGGTAATTTTTTTTTGAAATAAAAGTGAGAGCCGCGTGATGCGATAAGCGGTACACCATGTAAAGCGAAACAATTATCTCACAATATCATAACATGAGGCACAACATGAACATCACTGAATATCATCTCATATATATATAATTTGCCCACTTATAAGTGTGGGACTTAGTTTAGTACAGGGGAAATGCATAAAAGAAAATACAACATAAAACATGAACATAATCTACTCCCCTACCCGAGTGCACCTAATAGGATAACCTCTAAACAAAAGAAGGTTTATCCCTATCTGTGTGGTGTGTGCTCTAACTCGGGCCATCCTCGACCTCCTCATCAGCGACCATCTCGTGATCGAGGCAGATATCCGGGAAACTGAGCGAGCTCCTCGGGTGTGAAAAGGCGGAGTGGGGATCGAATATGACTCCCAGGGTATGGCCGCATCTCCGGTCGTCGTGCACGCCTCGGTCGAGTCACGGTGGGCTCGCTATCCTCTCCGAAGTCCATAGGTATGGTGGGGGAAGATCCCTCGGAGGGTACCTGGGTGGCCGAATCCTCGGAAGGATCCATCTCCGAGAAGGACGATGGGCAACGGGGCACATACTCGGGGTAGTCTCGAACGGCGGATGCGGAAGGTGGAGTACGGCGTAGCCTCTCCTCTCGGGGACGGGCGCGCTCGAACACTAGGTCATCGCCAAAAGGTGAGACGGGGGAGAAACGATGGGAATGTACAGGGGGAGTGAAGGGTCGACCCATGAACATGAATACTCTAACTGTGCATCGACCCACAAAATGGAATGACCCGTGGTCCGGGTCATGGTGCACCTCCCATGTCGGCGTGTCCACGAACACTACGAACGTCGCCATCTGAAGACGTGACGGAAAGAAAGAGATAGAGGGAGTGAGAATCTTGCTAAAGAATCTCAGTAGGGCCTCCTACTACCTAGGTGCCATCATCTACGTCCTCAGAAACCTTGGGTTTAATTATGCGAAAAGTCTGAACATGCATTTAGTTCATTTTAAACTTCAAAATATACGTTAGCCAAGGTCCATTCATTTTAAGATGATCTTAATGTCATGAATGCAACATAATAGAAAATGTATGCATGGCACTACCTAATGCACATACATAAAACATAACATCAAGCATCATCATCATTGGTGGCATAAAGTGGCAATAGTAACATTCATATGGGACAAAACTTAGTGACATAATCATAATCATGAACTTCTCTTCCTCATGGGCCACCCTAAAAGACAATCGAACTGGGGGTGCTTGGCCGAACCGGTGTCACCCGTAACGTGTCATACATCTAGGTTATGAGCTCATACCTTAACTAGTCGTCACTAGTTCTTACTTACCACTTAACGATAAGCGTATCATAAATCATAAATCCCGACTATCTGAGTACGGGTTAGGGGGCAAATCTCTTAGGAGTGCTCGGCCGAACCGGTGTCACCTAAGAGTATAAAATGGTACCGATGTCACATGAGTTCTATGGAGGTGCTCGGCCGAACCGGTGTCATCCTAGAACCCATCTTAGTACCTTAATTTTCAAAATCTCTTTAAGTCCCCAAATTTGTCGGAAATTAAGCCAAACGGTCATTACAATCAATTTCCTTCCAAATTTGCTTTATGCCACATTAACATATAATCTCATAAGTTCCTCATATGAATAACATCATCATCATTAGCATACTTCATGCATCATCATAAATCATCCAACGCTTACCCTTACGGTAGCTTATGCTTTGACCCTTACGGGTCTTAATCTTGAGATATAGTTCTCTACACCCGTCGTTCATATTTTTAAGCACCTAAGGCTCATAATTAAACATCATTCATAATCCTCTCATTTTACTTTTAAATCTGAATAGCATAGGGTGGAAATCCTAACAAGTGAATACGGGGTTCTAGAACTTACGTTTTAGACCCTTTCTTGGTTCCGTTTTCGCCGAAGGCACTATATATTAAATCTAAATCAATTATGAGGCATTCCTATGCTTAAGGACTAATTATTAATCATGTTTACCATGTTGCAAGGGTGCTGGACAGAATCCAGAAAATTAAATGTTCTAAGAGTTCTATGTTTGCATTTTTACGGTTTTCTAGTTACTAGTTTCCCCATAGGTGCTAGAATTCAATTCTAACTCAAATGATACCAAGTTTTTCATGTCTAAACAATCTAAATCTGATTATGTCCCCATTAAAACAGTTTGGAAAAGTTCCATAAACAAATGGGTCAAAACTATGTTAAATTCTAGCTTTACGGTATTTCTAGTTAGCTAGTTCCTTACCTATCATGCATAGGATCGCTTCTACATCATCATATGATATTTTCACACATTCCAACACATTAAAACATCATCATACAGCATCACATTCATCACATCAGAACCGAAAACATCTTGCCTCAATAAGAGAAGTAAATTGACATTTCTAGGTACATAAGTTAACTAGTTTCTCTTGGAATCAATTTAGAATTTCTAAAACTCTTTGCAAGACATTTTAAATCATCAAGAGGCTAAGTGAAGCCTTAGGTTAAAGACCAAAATATATTTCATCCCCTAAAAGAGGATAAAATCACAACTTGTGATGACATAACCTTATAAAGATTTGTAAGGCTTTAAGGAAAACTTAAAACATAGACTATTGGACCTAGTAGCTAGATAAAAACTCATTGCAAGTCCATCATCACCACTTGGCCGAAATTATGCATTCAAGGAATTACATTCACATTTAACTTTATCTTGGAATGAAAAATGGGCAAGTCTTTGAGCTCTAGGTTCTTTAAGTTGCGACATAAACTAAACGTGCTCATGCTTTTCATTTTTAATCTTGCTTACAAATTAAAATGATGACATAAATTAAATATGCAAGGCATAAACGTAACGTGCAAGCTTGAAAGTAAATATGCGAAGCATAATCTTAAACGTGCAAGCTTGAAAGTAAATGTGCAAGATTCAATTCTTTATTTTAGTGCTCTTGGCCCAACAACAATCGACTTTAAGGCCGAAATAGATAGGCATTCAAGAAATTAATTAGGTGATAATGCAAGTTCAATTCTATATTTTAGTGCTCTAGGCCCAACAACAATCGACTTTAAGGCCGAAATAGAAAGGCTTCGAGAATTAAATTAAGTGAAGATGTAAGTTCCATTTTAATCTTTATGTTCTTAGGTGATAGCTTGAAAATAAAGATGCATAGCAAGAATGTAAATATGAATGCAAGCATAAAATAAATTATGCAAGTTCATTTCATCTTTCTAGAGCTCTTAACAAGACTTTAAAGGAACTTAAACCTCAACCCAAACTCATCAAACCAAGACAAAGTAAAAGTCTAGAGTTCTTAGAACTCAACATAACATATTTAGAAAATCAAACATCTAGCATGAAAAGGAAAGGTAATGGCCGAAACTTCAAGGAAAGAAAAGAAATGTTTGAAACTCTAGAATCCATGATCTTGGTGATATACTAACACCAACATCATGAGACCTCATCATTGAGTCATTAGAACCATTTTGAAACAACATCAAAGTTAAAGTTCTCAAAGGTTCAAGAAAGGAAAAACTAGAAACACTTTTGCTCAAGAACAAAGATCAAGCTCTAGAGTTTGTTTCAAGTGATGAACATCATCATGAAACTCTCATCATCAAGCTCTCATTTCTTTGAACTACAAGGCCCATGGCCGAAAATGAGCAAGAACAAGGAAAGGAAAAGAAGTTCTAAAAAGAATCAAGAGAAACTATGAACATAAAGCTTGAAGCAAGAACTCTAAAGAAAGAATTCATGAAAGAAAATCCCTACTTGGTGTGATGAACTTGAAGATGGAAGAAGAAGATGAAGAAGATGAAGAACTTGAAGAACTCCAAGAACTTGAAGAACACAAAAACTTTGAGAGAAAAAGAAAAGCTTTGAGTGCTCCTAAACTTAGCAAATGATCTAAAAGTGGTGCAAGCTCCTCAAGGCATTCTATTTATAGAGAAATGAAACAAATGGAGGGAGCTCATGGAGGAGGAGGTTTCGGCCATGAGGGTGCAGAATTGGAGGGTTCCATGTGTTCCATGAGGTGAGATAATGTGTTCTTGAGGTATGGCTTAAGGTATGGTGAGGTATGGTTCAAGGTATGGCCTCAAGCATGGTTCTTTGAGTGAGAAAATAATTAAACATGTGGTCAATGGGGAAAGGTGCTGGCCGAAATGCATCAGCCCATGGGGAGGATTAGTTTGCATTTTAATTGTGGTTTAGAGTTGTGTTTAGGTGTATCTTTGATTATGGTTAAGATTAGGAATTTGTAAGAAAGTGTTTAGGTAAGGGAAATGGGTAATTAAGGTGGTCTAGACATAATTAAGGAGTGGTCTTGCACCATTAGAGAGTTAAATCCTCAATTTAGAGTCTAAACAACTCTAGACACATTTCCTTGATTTAAGGAATTGGAGAGAGAAAAGAGTATTCAAGATTCGAAGAGTATGAATCAAGAGTTGTAAAAAGGGATTTAAGTTTAATCTAAGCAATTTTAGGTTCTAATTAACTTTAATAAATTATTTTGACTCTAGATTAATTAGGGAAATAAATTAATCTTCGTTTAGAGCCTAATATTGCTTAGGTTTGCTTAATTACGTCATTAAGCTCAAAAACACTATTCTAGGGGCAAAATCGTAATTTTGCACTAAAACTGCCCGGGACCACCGGGACTTGAACAGAGACCTCTAGACACATGAAATCATGTTTTTAAACCTCTGGGGAAAGTTCCGGGCTCAAACGGCACCTTTACCCGCGTAAAAACGCTATAGGGGTATTTTGGTCATTTTGACCCGAAACTTGCGGAAAACGAAATTTTCGCTTCCGAAAGCATTCAAAGGCCATTCAATCCCCTTCAAACATTGAGTTGACCCTTCGAGGATGACCGAGTTGGTTACCCTCGAGTTCGGGTCAGGAAATGACCTCAGGGGCATTTTGGTCATTTCCCTCGGACAGAAAAATCGGGGTGTTACAATTAAAATGCAAGAAAACCCTCCCCCATGGCTGATGCACCTTCGGCCATCTCTTCCCCATTTGCATCACATTTTGATTTGTTTCTTACTCAAAGAACCATGCTTGAGCCATACCTTGAACCATACCTCACCATGCCTCAAGATTACAACATCTCACCTCATGGACCTCATGGGGTTGCTCTTGCTTGGCCAAAACTTCCTCCCCCTTCTTGCACCTTGCATTTGTTTCATTTCTCTATAAATAGCATGCTTGGGTGAACTTGCATCATTTTGGATTCATTTGCTAAGTGTAAGTTTTCAAAGAGCACTTGAAAGTTTTCTTTTCTCTCAAGTTCAAGTGTTCAAGTTCTTCAAGTCCTTCATCCTCTTCTCTCATCCCAATCTTCAAATCACTTGGTAGGGATTTTCTTTCAAGTAATTTCCTTTATTTAAGTTCTTACTCTAGTTATGTGTTTATGGTTTCTCTTGAGTCTTTTTAGAACTTCTTTCCCTCTCCTTTTTCTCCATTATTTTCGGCCATGGGCCTTTGAGGACAAGGGAATGAGAGCTTGATGATGAGGTTTCATGGTGGTGATGTCCATCACTTGAACAATCTCTAAAGCTTGATCTTTGTTCTTAAGTTAAAGATGTTTTTAGTTTTTCTTCTTGAACCTTGAAACCTTTCACTTTGATGATGTTTTAAAATGGTTACATGATCTCAATGATGAGGACTTATGATGTTAGTGTTAATGCATCATCAAAATCATGGTCTCTAGAGTTTCAAATGTTTCCTTTTCTTCTTAAAAGTTTCGGTTCTTTTTCCTTTTCTTTCTCCAAATTTTCGGCCATGTTGGCCAATGAGGTTCACAATGGCTTGATGATGAGAGCTTCTAGATTATGACTATGTGTTCATCACAATGAGGCCTCTAGAGCTTGAGTTTTAATGAAAATGTTATTTATGACCTCATTTCAAGGAAAGAAACTTTGTGTTCTAAAGAACCCTTGAGGTTCACTCTTGTCTTTACTTTATCTTGTCATGATAAGTTTGGGTTGAGGTTTAAATTCCTTTAAAGTCTTGTATGAGCTCTAATAAGAAATAAAATGGACTAGCATTCATATTTAAGTTTAAGCTTATGCATTCCATATCTACTTTGAGCTTTGCATTCATATTTATTTTCTAAGTCATCACTTAAAATTAAAGGATAAAGAATAAAGTGCACCTCATATTTACATTTTTGTCTAGCATATTTACTTTTCGTCACTAAAGAACATAAAGATTTAAAATGAGAGCTTGCACTATCACCTAACTAAATCTCAAAGCCTTTCTATTTCGGCCTTAAAGTCGATTGTTGCTAGGCCTAAAGCACTAAAATAAAGAAATGAACTTGCATATTTATATTTCAAGTCTTGCATATTTATTTCAAGCCCTGCATATTTATATTTCAAGCCTTGCATATTTACTTTAAGCCCTCACTTTACTTTGTAATGAAGAATAAAAATGAAGTGCATAGCATGTTTAAATTATGTCATCACTTAAAGACCTTAGAGCTCAAAGACTTGCCCATTTTATCTCAAGTTGAAGTTAATGTAGGAGCATTCTTTGGATGCATAATTTCGGTCATGTAGTGATGATGAACTTGGAATGAGTTTTATCTAGATACAAGGGCCAACAATCTAAGTTTTAAGATTTTCTTTAAGCCTCATGAATTTTATGAAGTTAAGACCAACAAGATTTATGAATTTAATCCTCTTTTAAGAAGGGATCAAGTTAGTTACTGACCTAAGGGTATTTTTAGCCTCTTAACAAAATGAAATGGTTTGCAAAAGAGTTTTAGAAGTCCTAAAATGATTCCAAGGGAAACTAGCAACTTATATGCTTTAGAAAAGTCAAGTTATGCATCTTTTTGGGACTTGATGCTTCAGTTCTACCGTGATGAGTTTGCTGCTGTATGATGATGTTTTGATGTGTTAGAATGTGTGAAAATTATGTATGATGAGGTAGGAACATTTCTATGCATGATAGGAGAGAAACTAGCTTTCTAGAAAAACCGTAAAGCCAAGATTTAGCATAGTTTTAACCCATTTGTTTTTGGATACTGCCCAAACCGTTTCAATGGGAATATAATCAGATTAGGATTGTTTAATCATGAAAAATTTGGTTACAATTGAAGTAGGATTGAATTTTAGCACCTATAGAGAAACTAGTAACTAGAAAACCGTAAAACCGCAATTCTAGAACTCTTAGAGCATTTAATTTTTAGAATCTATCCGGAAACCTTACAATGTAGTGAACATGGTTTATAATTAGTTCTTAGACATAGGAATGCCTCATAATTGGTTTAGGTCAAATTTATAGCGCCTTAGGCAAAGACAGAACCAAGAAAGGGTCTAAAACGTAAGTTCTAGAACCTCGTAATTGAAAGTTTATAATGCTGTCCCCAAGGAATGGTGTTGCCCAGATTTATTAAAGAGCATAAATAATAGTAAGATTTGTTAGAAGAGAATCCTTAGGTGCATAAGAGGTTGATAGAAGATGATAGATTAATTACATCACAAGTTTAAGGTCCGTAAGGGTCAAGGCATAAGATACCGTAGGACCAAGAGCATAATGAATTTTCAATGTTACTTGAAAACGTATGAGAATAATTATGTGAACGCATGGAATTATGATAGAGGATGCATGTTTGATTGACTTATGTGGCATAAAGTAAAATTTGGAAGAAATTCGGCATGCTGCTGTTATGCTACCGAATTTCTAACAAATTTGAGGACTTAGAAAGTTTTTGAGAAAACTATGAGATTTTTATTTATGAGGTATTAAGATGAGTTCTCGGATCACACCGGTTCGGCCGAGCATCTCCAGAGAACTCATGAGACATCGGTACCAAGATGAATTCTTGGGTGACACCGGTTCAGCCGAGCACCCCCAAGCAATGCCCCCTAGCCCGTAATGGATAAGTCGGGATTATGTTTATGATTATGATATGCTTATTAGGATTGATAAGTAAGAACTATTGACGACTAGTTAAGGTATGAGCTCATAACTTAGAGATGTGACACGTTCTGGGTGACACCGGTTCGGCCGAGCACCCCGAGAACAATTGTCTTTTAGGGTGGCCTATGAGGAAGTAAAGTATGATGTTTATATCACAAAGTTTCCCATATGAGAATTTAATTGCCGCTTTATGCCACTATTGTGATGTTCTTAATGTTATGATTATTATTCTTGCATTAAGTAGAGCCATGCATATATTCTTTAATATGTTGCATCCATGACATTAAGAATCATACTAAAATGAATGGACCTTGGCTAACTATGTTTCAAAGCTTAAAAATGGACTTAATGCATGTTCACTTATTTTGTATACTAAACCCAAGGTTCCTAAGGACGTAGATGATGACACCTAGGTAGTAGGAGGACCTACTGAGATTCTTTAGCAAGATTCTCACTCCCTCTATCTCTTCCTTTCCGTCACGTCTTCAGATGGCGACATTCGTAGTTTTTTTGGACACCCCAACGTGGGAGGTGCACTATGATCCAGAACACGGATCATACCATTTTAAGGGATAATGCATAGTGCGAGTCTTCATGTTCGTTGGACGTCCCTTCGCTCACCCTGTGCACACCCATCGCTTCTCCCCGATAGCACCCTATATTGACGACGAGCGGGTTTTTGAGCGCGTGCGTACGCATAACGAGAGAGTGCTCTGCATGCACACCGCCGCCTCAACCATGTGTGACTATCCTGACTACGTGCCCCGGACTTACTTCTCGGAGACCGACCCGTCAAAGGACCCACCTACCTATCCAGATAGCGAGCTCGCCCCACTCCACCACTGATGAGAGCGGGCAATGAGGATACTGTGACTCAGCCACGTCTAGCACGACGACCGGAGATGCGGCCACGTCGCGGGGGTCACTCTCGATCCCCGTTCCACCTTTACATGCCGGAGGAGCTCGCCCAATTTCCCGAAGATGGATGTCAGTAGGAGGTGACGTACGACCGATGGAATACTCGGGTAGAGCACACACCACTTAGATGAGGATGGACCTCCTTTTGTTTAGAGGTTATCCCTTTAGTTGCACTTGGGTAGGGGAGTTGCTTTTATAGTTTCCGTCGCACTTTCCTTTGTATTTCCTTTCTAGATGTATTGCTCATGTTGTACTAAACTAAGCCCCACTCTCCATGAATGGGTATATCATATTATATAAATATGCAGTTCAGTTCTATTGTGATGTGCCTCTACTTGCTTTATGTTATGCTATTATGAGATGCTTGCTTTATTTCCTTTCTTTTTCATCAAGTAGCGTAGCTCTCACTTCGCTTTTATAATTCAAAAAAAGATTTTACCAGTATTTCCACTAAGTATTTTAAAGTAAAAAGGAGAGTATGACGTAACCGCCTAACGATTAACCTAAATATGTTCTAGAGAATTGGGTTAAAAACTAGGATGTTACATTATGGTATCAGAGCAGTTTGATTCTCATGGAGCTTGAGGATTGGACTGACAATGCTTTTGGAGCATAATGCGATAGACATGTCATGTGTAGAGCTTGTTAGAGACAAGCTATAGGTTAGAGATGCATGACCCCTATTTGTTTGCAAGTGCCATGGTAACTAGCTCATTTCACATGAAACGTTGAGCCTGATCAACTCAGTGGTTATTGTCTTATGCGTTTAGGGACCAATGGCACCCAGATGACAGAATAGGACCCCCACCGAGGGTAACCAGGAGGATGCAACTGCCACTGCTGTCTGTGACATGGCAAGATCCATGGAGCGAATGTTCGAAAGGATGAACCAACAAGGGGACACCGGACGTGCCCCTACTCTTTGAAATGATCGAGCAAGCAAGGTTTGGTGAATTCCGCAAAGCAAACCCACCAACCTTTAGAGGAGCCATGGATCCCAACAGAGCTGACGAGTGGATCAAGAACATGGAGAAGATCTACTCCGTGGTCGCTTGCTTGGAGGAGCAAAAGGTCACATTCGCTGCCTACTTGATGGAATCGGATGCCGACTCTCAGTGGGCCGGCACCGAAGATCGCTAGAAGCTTCGCATCTTTGTCAACCGAGTCGTTTCAAGACTTACTTCTACGCGAAGTACTTGACAGAGTCAGTAAGGAAAGTGAAGGATATCGAGTTTATGTAGTTAACTCAAGGAGGAATGTCCATCGCCCAGTACACGGCGAGATTTGAAGAGCTGATCAAGTTCTCACGGGTGTTCTAAATGGCCCAAACTTGCATCAGCCATGGGGAGGATTTCTTGCATTTTAATTGTGGTTTAGAGTTGTGTTTAGGTGTATCTTTGATTAGGATTAAGATTAGGAATTTGTAAGAAAGTGTTTAGGTGAGAAAATGGGTAATCAAGGTTGTCAAGACAAGTTTCAGGAGTGGTCTTGCATCATTAGTGAGTTATAAACTCATTCTAGTGCATAGACAATTCTAGACACAATTCCATGATTTAAGAAATTGGAGAGAGAAAATACTATTTAAGATTCCAAGATTGGAATCTTGAGTTATAAAAAGAGATTTAAATCTAATCTAAGCAATTTTAGGTTCTAATTAATTTTAATAGCTTATTTTGACTCTAGATTAATTATGGAAATTAATTAATCTTCGATTAGAGCATAATATTGCTTAGGTTTGCTTAATTACGTCATTAAGCTCAAAAACACTATTCTAGGGGCAAAATCATAATTTTGCACTAAAACTGCCCGGGACCACCGGGACTTAAACAGACCCTTTTAAACATGTAAAAACATTGTTTTAAACCTTTGGGGAAAGTTTCGAGCTCAAACGGCACCTTTACCCGCGTAAAAATGCTATAAAGGTGTTTTGGTCATTTTGACTAAATCAGAAAATGATACTTTCGCCTCCGAAACCATTCAAGAGCCATCCAATCCCCTTCAAACATTTAGTTGGCCCTTCGAGGACTGCTGGGCCGGCCATCCTCGAATTCTGGGCCGAAAATGACCTTAGGGGTATTTTGGTCATTTTCCTCTCAGACAGAAAAATCGGGGCGTTACATAACTCGAAATGTTAACTTTATCATATAAAGTTTTCATATCAGAATTGCAAGGTTTAAATTAATAGAATCAATTATTTGCTACTATCCAAGAATTTCAATTTATCAGCACTTTGTTTCCAGATTAGATAACCTTAGGGATGTTTTGTCATTTTATTACAACCACAAAATTTCAGGGTGTTATATTTCTCCTTTCCTTAAAAAGAATTTCGTCTTTGAAATTCATTACCTGTGAATAGCTTTAGGTATCGTGATTTCATCTCCGACTCTAACTCCCACATTGACTCTTCTGCTCTCTCTTGTCCCCAAGCCACTCTGACCAAAGGTACAGTCTTGTTCATCAATTGCTTGACTTCTTTGTCCATGATTCTCGTTGGTGGCAAGTTGAAGGTCACGCGTCCTCCTTTAACTATACTTGTGCTAGTTCTAGCACATGACTAGGGTCGGATTGGTATTTTCTCAACTAAAAGACATGGAAGATGTCATGAAGGTTGGACTGATTTGGTGGCAAGGTTGTCCGATATGCCATCGGCCTGACTCTATCAAGAATTTCAAAAGGACCAAGGAACCTAGGGCTCAACTTTTTGACTCTCATGGCTTTTCCTATGCCTGTCCTGGGGGTGATTCTAAGGAATACGTGCTCTCTTTCTTGGAATTCCAATAGCTTTCACTCTATCGTTTCCCTTACAATTTCATGCCCTAACATGCTTTGTTCACTGTCGATACCAACACAAAGAAGATTGACACTTTCTTCCATACAAGGCCTCACACGGTCCCATACCGATACTTGCATGATAACTATTATTATACGCAAACTCGATTAATGGTAAGTATCTATCCCAACTTCCTCTCTAGTCCAGAACACACTCTCAACATATCTTTGATGGTTTGTATTGTTCTCTTCAATTTCCCATCAGTTTAAGGGTGGTAAGCTATGCTCAAGCACAACTTTGAGCCAAATGCCTTCTAAAAGGCTACCCAAAAACGTGACATAAATCGTGGATCATGATATGATATTATTGTCGATGGTACTCCATGCAACCTCACAATCTCTTGGATATACAATTGAGCCAACTTGTCCAAGGAGTATGTCACCTTAACGGATAGAAAATGGGCCGGCTTCGTTAGTTGATCCACAATCACCCATATAACGTCATGGCCAGCTTGGGTCTTGGGTAAACCCATTACAAAATCCATCAAGATACTATCCCAATTGATAGGGGTTGTAACATTCTAGAAGGTTTTTGGTGCTCAATCTTCACTTTTTGAGAGACTAAGCAGTTGCTCACCCATGTGGCCATATCCTGCTTTAATTTGAGGCACCCAAATATCTTCTTCAAATCGTGATACATCTTGGTGGTTCCAGGGTGAATGGTGAAATGGCTCTTACGAGCCTCTTCCAAAATCTCCTTTCAAAGGTCACCACTAGCTGGTACACAAATTCTGCCTCCAAATCTCCATAGTTGATCAGTTCCAATAGCAAATCCCTTTAACTTTCCTGCTTTTATCGCCTCTAAGGTCTCTTTAAACTCCTCGTCCTCTTATTGAGCTTGAGTGATTTTTTTTTTGAAGTTACCCATCACACTGAGATGACACATCTTTATGCCTTCAGTGGTCAACGTCATCCCTAAGTTCAAGTCTTGAAACCTCTCAATCAATTCCACCTCTTTAACCATCATCTGAGACAAATGTAATGACTTTCAACTCAAGGCATCGACTACCATATTAGCCTTGCCGGGATGATAGTTCAACCCAAAATCATAATCTTTCAGGAACTCCATCCACCTTCTCTGTCTCATATTCAACTCCTTCCAATCAAAGAGATACTTAAGACTCTTGTGATCAGAGAACACCTCAAACTTTACTCCATACAAATGGTGCCTCCATATTTTCAAGGTGAACACTACAGCTGCTAACTCTAGGTCATGGGTAGGGCATTTTGCTTCATGAGGCTTTAGTTGTCTGGATGCATAGGCTATGACTTGCCTATTTTGCATCAACACATAACCCAAACCTTTTCCTGAAGCATCACAATACACCTTAAAGGGGTATACTAGGTTAGGTAAAAATGACACCGGGGTTATGGTTAACTTCATCTTTAGCTCTTGGAAGCTCTATTCATACTCTGGAGTCCATGTAAAAGGAGTATTCTTCCTAGTAAGCTTGGTCGAGGGTAAAGAAATCTGTGAAAATTCCTTAATAAACCTATGGTAATATCCTGCCAAACCTAAAAAGCTTCATATCTCCGTTACTGTAGTAGGCCTCTCCCAGCTCATCACAGCCTCTATCTTACTAGGGTCTACTGTGATGCTTCCTTTTGACACCACATGCCCTAAGAACTTCACTTCCTCCAGCTAGAATTCACACTTAAGTATATTTGCGTACAACTTCTTTTCCTTCAAAATCTCCAAAACTAACCTTAAATGACGCTCATGCTCCCTGTGAGTCTTTGAATAGATGAGTATATTATCTATGAAAACAACCACAAACTGATCTAGATAGGGCCTAAAAATCCTATTCATGTAGTCCATGAATGTAACATCTTAATTTTTAACCCAATACTCTAGAACATATTTAGGTTAATCATTAGTCTATTATGTCATAGTTTCCTTTTTACTTTAACATACTTAGCGGAAATACAGGTAAATTTTTTTTTTGAAATGTAAAGGCAAAGTGAGAGCCGTGCGACATGACGAACGATGGAGCATGAAAGTGTAACACCCCGATTTCTCTGTCCGAGGGAAATGACCAAAATGCCCCTGAGGTCATTTCCTGACCCGAACTCGAGGGTAACCAACTCGGTCGTCCTCGAAGGGTCAACTCAATGTTTGAAGGGGATTAAATGGCCCTTGAATGCTTTCGGAAGCGAAAATTTCGTTTTCCGCAATTTCGGGTCAAAATGACCAAAATACCCCTATAGCGTTTTTACACGGGTAAAGGTGCCGTTTGAGCCCGGAACTTTCCCCAGAGGTTTAAAAACATGTTTTCATGTGTCCAGAGGTCTCTGTTCAAGTCTCAGTGGTCCCGGGCAGTTTTAGTGCAAAATTACGATTTTGCCCCTAGAATAGTGTTTTTGAGCTTAATGACGTAATTAAGCAAACCTAAGCAATATTAGGCTCTAAACGAAGATTAATTTATTTCTCTAATTAATTTAGAGCCAAAATAATTTATTAAAGTTAATTAGAACCTAAAATTGCTTAGATTAAACTTAAATCCCTTTTTAGAACTCAAGACTCCTAGTCTTGGAATCTTGAATAGTATTTTCTCTTTCCAATTCCTTAAATCAAGGAAATGTGTCTAGAGTTGTTTAGACTCTAAATTGAGGATTTAACTCACTAATGGTGCAAGACCACTCCTTAATTATGTCTAGACCACCTTAATTACCCATTTACCTTACCTAAACACTTTCTTACAAATTCCTAATCTTAAGCATAATCAAAGATACACCTAAACACAACTCTAAACCACAATTAAAATGCAAGAAACTCTCCTCCCTTGGCTGATGCATTTCGGCCAGCACACTCCACTTTGGCCACATGTTTAATTGTTTTCTCACTCAAAGAACCATGCTTGAGGCCATACCTTGAACCATACCTCACCATACCTTAAGCCATACCTCACCATACCTCAAGAACACATTATCTCACCTCATGGAACTCATGGAAAGCCTCCACTCTGCACCTCATGGCCGAAGCTCTTCATCACCATGAGCTCCCTCCATTTGTTTCATTTCTCTATAAATAGAATGCCTTGAGGAGCTTGCACCACTTTTAGATCATTTGCTAAGTTTAGGAAACACTCAAAGCTTTTCTTTTCTCTCAAAGTTCTAGTGTTCTTCAAGTTCTTCAAGCTCTTCAAAGTTCTTCATCATCTTCATCTTCTTCTTCCATCTTCAAGTTCATTACATCAAGTAGGGATTTTCTTTCATGTATTCTTTTCTTTAAAGTTCTTGTTTCAAGCTTGATGTTCATAGTTTCTCTTGTTTCTCTTTAGAACTTCATTTCCACTCCTTTTTCCTTTTCATTTTCGGCCATAGGCCTTGGAGAACAAAGGAATGAGAGCTTGATGATGAGAGTTTCATGATGATGTTCATCACTTGAAACAAACTCTAGAGCTTGATCTTTGTTCTTGAGCAAAAATGTTTTTAGTTTTTCTTTTCTTGAACTCTTAAGAACTTTAGCTTTAATGATGTTTTAAAATGGCTCTATGAACTCAATGATGAGGACTCATGATGTTGGTGTTAATATATCATCAAGATCATGAACTTTAGAGTTTTAAAATGTTCCTTTCTCTCCTTGAAGATTTCGGCCATTCCTTAATTTTTTCTAAGCTTCATGGTTTGATTTCCTAAAAATATTATGTTGAGTTTTAAGAACTCTAAGCTTGACTTTACCTTGTTGGATGAGTTTGGGTTATGGTTTAAATTCCTTTAAAGTCTTGTTAAGAGCTCTAGAAAGATAAAATGAACTTGCATAATTTATTTTATGCTTGCATTCACATTTACATTATTGCTATGCATCTTTACTTTCTAGCTATCACTTAAGAACATAAAGATTAAAATGGAACTTGTATCATCACTTAATTTAATTCTCGAAACCTTTCTATTTCGGCCTTAAAGTCGATTGTTGTTGGGCCAAGAGCACTAAAATAAAGAATTGAACCATGCATACTTACCTTCAAGCTTGCACGTCTAAGTTTATGCCTCGCATATTTACTTTCAAGCTTGCACGTTTAAGTTTATGCCTTGCATATTTAAATTCAAGTCATCACTTTACTTTGTAAGCAAGATTAAAAATGAAAAGCATAAGCACGTTTAGTTTATGTCGTAACTTAAGAACCTAGAGCTCAAAGACTTGCCCATTTCATTCCAAGATAAAGTTAAATGTGAATGTATTCCTTCAATGCATAATTTCAGCCAAGTGGTGATGATGGACTTGCAATGAGTTTTCATCTAGCTACTAGGACTAATAGTCTATGTTTTAAGTTTTCCCTAAAGCTTTACAAATCTTTATAAGGTTATGTCATCACAAGTTGTGATTTTATTATCTTTTAGGAGATGGAATATGTTTTGGTCAGTGACCTAAGGCTTCACTTAGCCTCTTGATGAATTAAAATGTTTTGCAAAGAGTTTCAGAAGTTCTAAATCGATTCCGAGAGAAACTAGTTAACTTATGTACCTAGAAATGTCAATTTAACTCCCTCATTTAAGTTAGATGTTTTCGGTTCTGATGTGATGAGTGTGATGCTGTATGATGATGTTTTGATGTGTTGGAATGTGTGAAAATATCATATGATGATGTAGAAGCGATCCTATGCATGATAGGTAAGAAACTAGCTAACTAGAAATACCGTAAAGCTAGAATTTAACATAGTTTTGACCCATTTGTTTATGGAACTTTTCCAAACTGTTTTAATGGGGACATAATCAGATTTAGATTGTTTATACATGAAAAACTCGGTATCATTTGAGTTAGAATTGAATTCTAGCACCTATGGGGAAACTAGTAACTAGAAAACCGTAAAAATGCAAATGTAGAACTCTTAGAACATTTAATTTTCTGGATTCTGTCCAGCACCCTTACAACATGGTAAACATGATTAATAATTAGTCCTTAAGCATAGGAATGCCTCATAATTGATTTAGATTTAATATATAGCGCTTGGTAGCGGAACCAAGAAAGGGTCTAAAGCGTAAGTTCTAGAACGCGTATTCACATGTTAGGATTTCCACCCTATGCTATTCAGATTTAAAAGTAAAATGAGAGGATTATGAATGATGTTTAATTATGAGCCTTAGGTGCTTAAAATATGAACGAGGGATGTAGAGAACTATATCTCAAGATTAAGACCCGTAAGGGTCAAAGCATAAGCTACCGTAAGGGTAAGCGTTTGGATGTTTTATGATGATGCATGAAGTATGCTAATGATGATGATGTTATTCATATGAGGAATTTATGAGGTTATATGTTAATGTGGCATAAAGCAAATTTGGAAGGAAATTGATTGTAATGACCGTTGTCTTGCTAATTTCCGACAAATTTGGGGACTTAAAGAGATTTTGAAAATTAAGGTACTAAGATGGGTTCTAGGATGACACCGGTTCGGCCGAGCACCTCCATAGAACTCATGTGACATCGGTACCATTTTATACTCTTAGGTGACACCGGTTCGGCCGAGCACCCTAAGTGTTTTGCCCTAACCCGTACTCAGATAGTCGGGATTTATGATTTAGGATACGCTTATCGTTAAGTGGTAAGTAAGAACTAGTGACGACTAGTTAAGGTATGAGCTCATAACCTAGATGTATGACACGTTCTGGGTGACACCGGTTCGGCCGAGCACCCCCAGTTCGATTGTCTTTTAGGGTGGCCCATGAGGAAGAGAAGTTTCATGATTATGATTATGTCACTAAGTTTTGTCCCATATGAATGTTACTATTGCCACTTTATGCCACCAAGAATGATGATGCTTGATGTTATGTTTTATGTATGTGCATTAGGTAGTGCCATGCATACATTTTCTATTATGTTGCATTCATGACATTAAGATCATCCTAAAATGAATGGACCTTGGCTAAAATATATTTTTAAGTTTAAAATAAACTTAATACATGCTCAGTCGCTTTGTATAAATAAACCCAAGGTTCCTGAGGACGTAGATGATGACACCTAGGTAGTAGGAGGCCCTACTGAGATTCTTTAGCAAGATTCTCACTCCCTCTACCTCTTCCTTTCCGTCACGTCTTCAGATGGCAACGTTCGTGGTGTTCGTGGACACGCCGACATGGGAGGTGCACCATGACCCGAACCACGGGTCATTCCATTTTGTGGGTCGACCCTTCACTCCCCCTGTACATTCCCATCGTTTCTCCCCCGTCTCACCTTTTGGCGATGACCTGGTGTTCGAGGGCGCACGTCCCCTAGAGGAGAGGCTTCGCCGTACCCCATCATCCATGTCCGCCGCTCGAGACGGATCCTTCCGAGGATTCGGCAACCCAGGCACCCTCCGAGGGATCTTCCCCCTCCATACCTATGGACTTTGGAGAGGATAGCGAGCCCACCGTGACTCAGCCGAGGCGTGCACGACGACCGGAGATGCGGCCATGCCCCGGGGCTTACACTCGATCCCCGCTCCGCCTCTTCACGCCCGAGGAGCTCGCCCAGTTTCCCGGATATCTGCCTCGATCACGAGATAGTCGCCAGTAGGAGGCCGTGGATGGCCCGAGTTAGAGCACACACCACTTAGATGGGGATAAACCTTCTTTTGTTTAAAGGTTTCCCATTAGATGCACTCGGGTAGGGGAGTAGATTATGTTTATGCTTATGTTGTACTTTCTTTTATGCATTTCCCTTGTACTAAATTAAGACCCACATTTATAAGTGGGCAAGTTATATACATATGAGATGATATTCAGTGATGTTCATGTTGTGCCTCATGTTATGATGTTGTGAGATAATTGTTTCACTTTACATGGTGTACCGCTTATCGCATCACGCGGCTCTCACTTTTATTTCAAAAAAAAATTACCCGTATTTTCCGCTAAGTAATTCAAAGTTAAATGAGAACTATGAAGTAACAGACTAATGATTAACCTAAATATGTTCTAGAGTATTGGGTTAAAAATTAGGATGTTACAGAAAGGAATAAAACACAAATCCAAATAAACACATCATGGACATCCGGTCATAAAACATGTAATTGCACAGCATAATACAACAAACTGCATAAGTGGATATATATTATACCCACCCAAGAAAGGCGGGACTTAGCTTAGTACAACATAGGACAAATACAACTGAAATAGAAATACATGGAAACGTAAAAAGAGAATACCCACACCCTAGTGCACCTAAAATGGATAACCTTTCTGAACAAAAGAAAGCTATCCTAATCTACGTGTGGTGTATACACTATCACTCCTCAAGTGTCTCTACTACTGGTAGTTCGGATAGGGCAGGGCATAACCGATCCATGGGCGAAGCGCATCCGGAGTGGGCATTCATCGCTGCTGAACATGAGTTCCTGGATAGGGACGCATGGACTGCCTTCGAGCCAGTCTCAGCTATGTGACCGTCTCCTCACTACCCTCTACCCTCAGCGGGGGAGTAGGCAGAGCTGTCGGAGTATGGGTGGGTGGGTGGATCCTCTGATAGGTCAGTCTCTGAATGTCTCGATCAGGGGACATAGTCGGGAAAATCACGGGTGGCGGACTCAGCGAAGTACGTGCAGAGTACCCTCTCGTTATGCGTCCGTGCTCGCTCAAAAACCATGTCATCACTATACGGGGAAGTCAGAAAAAATCGATGGCTATGTACAGGGTAAGAAAAGGGGCGTCCCAAAAACATAAACACCCGGAGTGTGCAGCTCCCTTCAAAATGATACGACCGATGCTCCGGGTCGTAATGCACCTCCCAGGTGGGGGTATCAACGAAAAATACGAACGTCGCCATCTGAAGACGTAACGGAAAGAAAAGATAGGGGGAGTGAGAATCTTGCTAGAATCTCAGTAAGGCAACTTCCTATCTAGGTGTCATCATCTACGTCCTCAGAAACCTTGGGTTTAGTATATAAAATAAGTGAGCATGCATCAAGATCATTTTAAGCTTCAAAACATAGTTAGCCAATCCGTTCATTCTAGGATGATTCTTAATGTCATGGATGCAACATATTAAAGAGTGTATGCATGGCACTACTTAATGCAAGAATATTCATCATAACATCAAGTAATATCATAATAGTGGCATAAAGTGGCAATTAAAATCTTAGGTGGGAAAACTTTGTGACATAATCATCATACTTTACTTTCTCATGAGGCCATCCTAAAAAGACATTCGTTCTGCGGGTGCTTGGCCGAACTGGTGTCACCCAGAACGTGTCACATCTCTAGGTTATGAACTCATACCTAACTAGTTGTCATTAGTTCTTACTTATCCCTTACCGATAAACGTATCATAAATAAATCCTGACTCTCTAGTACGGGCTAGGGGGCATTTTCTTAGGGGTGCTTAGCCGAACTGGTGTCACCCAAGAATACATCTTGGTACCGATGTCACATGAGTTCTTGGAGGTGCTCGGCCGAACCGGTGTCATCCAAGAACACATCTTAGTACCACATCTCTTTTAAAGAAAATCTCATAGGTTTTTCAAAAACTTTGTAAGTCCCCAAACTTGTCAGAAATTCGGTAGCATAACAGCAGCACGCCGGATTTCTTCCAAATTTGCTTTATACCACGTAAACAAATAGAACATGTATCCTCAATCATAATTTCATATGATGACATGATCATTCTCAAATAAAACATACATCCTAGTGTAACATAAAAGCTCATTATATTATTGAACTTACAGTATCTTATGCTTTGACCCTTACAGGCCTTAAACTTGAGATGTAATTATTCTATCGTTCTCAATTAACCTCTTATGCACCTAATGACTCACAACTAATAATTCTTACTAGCATTTAAGTTCATTAGTAAATATGGGCAACATCATACTCTAAGGGAAGAATTACATCTTTAAGATTATGGGGTTCTAGAACTTACGTTTTAGACCCTTTCTTGGTTCCATCTTCGCCTAAGGCTGTAACGCCCCATTTTTCTTTAAACTTTTAAATGACCAAAATGCCCCTGAGGTCATTTTACCTGAAACACGAGGACGACCGGCCTCGGCCATCCTCATAGGGCTTTTTATGATATATGAAAGGGATTATATGTATATGAATGTTTAACAAAGCAGAAAAATCTCGTTCTGAGGTTTCTACACAAAAATGACCAAAATACCCCTAACCCGATTTAAGGCAGTTTTAAGTTTTGACTCCGACCTGGACGTGTTCCGGAGATCAAAAATGATGTTTTTGAGGCATGAACTACCCCTCCCCCTCCACTCCTTCATGGTTCATTTGTCTATAAATACACAACACTACACAACTTCATTCTTTTGCTCACTTCTTGCAAGATCTCTAAAAGTCTTAAGCTTTCTCACTTCTTTTTCTTTCAAGCTTTCAAGAGTTCTTCAAGCTCAAAGTCCTTCCTCTCTTTTTTCGAAAAACACAAGGTAGGGAACCTTTCTAAATATGTCTTTGATCTTTATATTTGAATCTTGTTGGAAAATGATGAATGGTTGAACCTCCATGTTGCTCTTTCTTTTTGGTTTCTTCCTTTCCTTTTCCTTTAGTTTTCGGCCTCAAGGCCTTGAACATGATAGCTTGATGATGAGTGCTCTCTAGAGGTGACTATGAGTTCATCTTACATGAGACCTCTAAAGCTTGAGTTTTTCTTAAGAAAAGTTTCATCTTTTACAAGTTTAGTTAAGAATGAGGTTATGTTTCTCTTGAACATTTGGAACTTTCCTTTTCTCCTTTAAGTTTCGGCCATGAAGGCCTTTGACCCTTGGAAAAATGAAAGCTTGATGATGAGGGTGTTATGATGGTGCTTGTCACTTAACAACCCCTAAAGCTTGAATTTTTCACAAGGAAAGTTTCATCCTTTTTCAAGGTTGAGTAAAGGAGGAATTTATGTCTCTCTTGAACACTTTTTGGACTTCCCTTTTCCTTTCATATTTTCGGCCATGAAGGTTTCTAAGGCTTGGAAAAATGAAAGCTTAATGATGAGGGTTTCATGTTGATGTTTGTCACATGAACAAACTCTAAAGCTTGAAACTTTAACCTTAAACCAAGCATGGTTTCGGTTTTGCTTTCTTCTTTAGCATGAACTTTGTTTTAATGTTAGTTTTGAAGGAAGCCTTGTACTCAATGATGAGGACTTAGGATGTTGATGGCATAGATCATCAAGATCTTGGTCCCTAGAGTTTAAAAATGGTTCATTCTTCTTGAGGAAGATTCGGCCACTTTCAAGCCTTTGAGGTTATGATTTATTTTGAGTACCTTAGTACTAATAGTTTTCTTTTCTTGTGAGGATGAGGTTTGGGTTGGAACTATGTTCCTTTTTAAAGTCTTGTGAGAGCTCTAGACAAGATATAAAAGCAACTTGCATTCACTTTTATTTTATGCTTTGCATAGCACGTTTATTTTCTATGCTATCACTAAACCCTAAGATAAAGAATGAGCTTGCATAATGCACGTTTAAATTCCAAGCTTTGCATTTCATGTTATATTTCAAGTCATCACTAAACTCAAAGACTAAAAATGAATGTGCATCTCATATTTACTTTGAGCTATCACGTTACTTCCTAATGGACTATAAAAATGGAATGCATAGCACGTTTACTCTTATGCTATCACCGAAAACTACTAGAGCTCAAAGACTTGCCCATTTCATCTTAAGAAAAGTTAAATCAAGAAGGTATCTTCTTGAAAATGCATTCGGCCATGTGATGATGAAAACTCTAGGATGAGTTTTCATTAGTTACAAGAGCCTATAGTTCATGTTTTAAATTTTTCCTAAGCATAGGTGACATTTAAAGGTGTTTTGAGTATGTTCTTATATTTAGGATTTCAACTATGAGTGAAACTAAAGAGCTACTGCGCCATGTATTTTATAAGAGTTCTTGACAAGATAAGTTGATTTCTAAGATGTTTTTCAAGTCCTAAAATTATTCCAAGAGAAACTAGCTACCTATGTACATTGAAAAGGAAGTTTATACATGATTTGATAATCTTAAGTTTTCGGTTCTGCCTTGTTCATTTCCAGCACCTTAAATCATGTTTTGGGTGGTCTAAATATGTTTAAATACCTTACCAAGTATATGATAATTGTTCTAGACATTTTGGAGCATACTTAGTTACTTTAATTGCTTGAAATGTGAATTCTAGAACCCCATAGGTACAGAAAATATGAATTATGTTCTAGCTTGATTAACATCCATAGAATCACATTATATGATGTCTAGATCATTAAGAGTGGCTCATAATTGACTTAGGTATTAATTGTTGCATCATAGAAAAAGTCGGATGTGAGAAAGGGTCTAAAATGCATCTTTTAGAACACCGTAATTCATCTAATTTAGCTTACTGCCTAATGCTGTCCAACCATAATTAATTAGGGTTTAGGACTTAATAAATTATGGTAATGAGGTTAATCAATCCCTTAGAGGTATGATAAAATAATTTGGAAGTTTGAGGTTACCCGATTGAGGGTTTTCACTCTTAAGGGAAAGGTTTATGCACTACTCTGTTAATGTAAATTGGTGTTTACCTCATGACTTGTATGATGCTATGTGAACTATTATTCTTAAATGATAATTTTATTATTCCATGTGATTGTTCTTCAAGAACCTAGAGATGCCTATGTTGTAATCAAAGATATGTGACATGCATGACACTAAGTGGCATCTCAATAAAATATGCTGAGACTTAAGGTGACTTAAACTATGTGAAAATGATCCTTGAACCACCAAACCAAGGGTGGGGATGAGGTGATTCTAGCCCCCTAAACCCGTACTTTAAGTCGGGACCTTTAGCTTATCAAAAGGGATAAGTCCATGTGCTAGTGATGACTAGCGTGGTATGAGCTCATAACCTAGAAGTTTCTCCAAAGGGAGATCAGTTAGGGTGGCCCCTGGAAAAAAATGATGAGGTTTTAATGTCACCTAAAGTAACCAAGATAAGTTACTGTGTACCATGTTCTAAGAACTATGATTTTCTGCACCATGAAATATGAGTTTATATGCCATGATCCATGATATAAGGAACCATGTTTTATGATTTGAGTTTCATGATTTATAGACTATGTAACCAAGAGGTTTTCATAATTAAAAGGAACGGGCCTCGGAAGTTAACATTTTTGAACTTCATAATTGAACCCTTATATGCCCATGTTTTTACTAAGAAACTGAGGTCCCTGGAGACGTAGATGATGACACTTAGATATGAGGAAAAACCCTACTGAGTTTCTTTAGTAAGAAATCTGACTCCCTCTATCTCTTTCTTTCCGTCACATCTCTAGATTCAAATGGCGACATTCATGCTCTACGTTAAGACACCCACATGGGAGTTCCACCATGACCTGGAGCACGAATCATACCATTTTGAGGGCCACTGCACAGTTTGTGTATTCATGTTTCCCAGATGGCCATTTGCTCACCCTGTAGATAGCTTTCTTTTCTCAGCCATGTCGCCTTATGGTGATGACATGGTTTTTAAGCGTGCTCGTACACGCAATGAAAGGATTCTCTAGACCTACACTACAGGCTCAGGCGCCATACCCGAATACGTACCCCACTAGCAGCATTCAGAGGAGGACCCTTCAGAGGAGCCACCCGCCCACATGTATGGAGAGGACTCTGCCCCCACTCCCCCATATATGCCAGCAGGCAGCGAGGAGATGGTTACCCAGCCACGGAAGTCTCGGATGCCCGAGATACGACCCCAACACGGAGGACGTGTCCGAGTGCCCACTCCTACTGAGCTTCGCCCGTGGATAGGCTACGTCCCACCTTACTCGTGACTATAGCCACATGGTTTAGAGGGTAGTCCTTAGTGCACACACGACCCATAGTTAGGATAAACCTTCTTTTGTGTTGAGGTTATCCATTTCAGATGCACTTGGGTATGGGTGTTCTCTTGCATGTATCCTTTATATTTTTATGTATTTCCTACTTTTCAGTTGTATTGTATTCTATGTATTGAATAGTCCCGCCATTGTTGGTCGGCATTTTATATATTAATGCATGAGGTATTTCAACATATGTATTCATAATGCTGTGGATGGAGCCTTTTATGTGTTTATATTTCCGCACTTTACGATATCGTTCGATTACGTTATACGCGGCTCATACTTTATCAAGGTTTGTTACAAAAAAAATTGGCTCGTATTTTCAGAAAGTAATTTCAAAGGTAATAGAACTAAATCAAGAAGTAACGACTAATATTTAGCCTCAGTACATGCTAGTAGTATTGGGTTGAATATTAGGGTGTTACATTTTGGTATCAAAGCAGTTTGGTTCTCACCGAGCCTGAAGATTGGACTGACTATGCTTTTTAAGCATAATTCGCTAGAGATGTCATGAATAGGGTTAGATATGCATGACTACTGTTTGTTGTTAGTGCCATGGTAACTTGATCACTTTACATGGAATATTGAGCCTGATCAACTCAGTGTTGCTGTTTTATGTGTATAGGGACTAATGGCATGACGACAATCAGCTAGGAACGCTACTCCCAGAGCCCAGAATGACGAGACTGCTGAGGCACTCCACAACGTGGTAAGAACCATGAGGCTGATGATGGAGCGAATGGATCAAGACCACCATGCTGGTGCGGGTCATGCTCCCAATGCTGCTGAGATTCCCGAACATGTACAGTTTGGGGAGCTTCGCAAGGCGAACCCGCCTACCTTCAAGGGGACCACCAACCCCAACCATGCTGTGGAATGGATTCGAAACATGGAAAAGATTTTTAATGTAATACCTTGCTCAGAGGAGCAAAAGGTAAGGTTCGCCACCTATATGATGGAGGGCGATGCCGGTTACTGGTGGATCGGAATTCAGAGGCTATTGGAAGTAGCTAATGACGCCATCAACTGGGAGGTATTTAAAGCTCATTTCTACTAGAAGTATTTCCCGGAGTCTGTCTGTAATGCTAAAGACGTTGAGTTCATGCAACTTTTCCAAGAGAACAGGACGATGGCTTAGTATACTGCCAGGTTCGAAGACTTGATCAAATTCTCAAGGATGTATCAAGCTAACCCAGACGAATACTGGAACTGCATCAAGTACGAGTCTGGTTTGAGGGCTGAGCTCAAGGTTGCGGTTGCCCACCTAGAAATTAGGGATTTCCCGACCTTGGTTAACAAATGCCGCATCATTGAGGATGGGCAGAAGGAGTTGAACGCGACAAAATCCGACAACTCCAGTAAAAAGATGGCACCTCAAGGCCAGAGGTTCAAGAAGAAGGGGCCAACAGAGAATCCAACCCCAGCAGAAGTCTTGTAACGCCCCAATTTTTACTGTAATTTTTACTGTCATTAGAAATTACTCAATTACCGAATTACCGTAGGTAATTATTACATAAGATTTGAGGCCGAAAAATCCTCAATAAAGGAATATAACATTAGAAGAGAGGTTAGGAACGATTCATGCGAGAGTCGCAAATCCCGATTTCAGACGTATAAAATGACCAAAATGCCCCTGAAGTTATTTTACTCAGAAAATGAGGATCGTGGGCCCCACCTATTCTCAAGGGGATATTTTGAGGATAATAAGGGATTGTTTGTGTTATGTGTGTTAATAGAGCAGAAGGATCTCAATTTTGAGTTCGACGCTACAATGACCAAAACGCCCATGCGGCCGTTTAACTCCGATGTACGCGCTGACCGAGCCCGAACCTCACTAAAATGTTTTAAAATGTGTTTTTAAGCCATGATTAACCATTGGTTAAGCTCGGGTGGCCTCGGCAATTTTAAGTGAAAGTACGATTTTGCCCCCTGTTTTTGGGCGATTTTAGAATTTCGGGATTTTTGATTCAGATAATCAAAACCTAAGCAATATTAGGCTCAAATTAAAGCTTATTAAATTCTAAATATTAATCTAGAGTCAAAATTATGTATTTAGATTGATTAGAACCCAAAATTGCTCAAAAACACCCAAATTGCTTACTAATTCACTTAAACCCTTAACCGTAAATTCTCTAAATTACATGAATACCTTGCCTACACCTAAATAATGCATGGAACACACAAATTTCACTTCTTTGGGCTGTAATGGACGAAATTATTGATGCCATTATGCAGCTGAATTATTGCCAAAAGTTGCACTAAAACAAAATGCCAAAATGTCACCATAAGAGACATAATTCCTTAATTTCATACAACTTTGTCTAAAATGATTTTTCCTCCCTTATTTCTCCTGCAAAATTCCGTCCACTACCTCATCATTTTGGCCAATTAGAAGCCTCAAAATCTTCTATAAATAGGCTTGCTTGAGTGGTCTTGGAATGCTTGGTTCATAACTAGTTTTTAGGAGCACCAAAAACTTTCTTTCTTCCTCCTCTTTGGCTGAATTCTTTCTTCAATTTTTCAAAGAGATTTTGTTTCATTTCACTTCAAGAAACCAAGTTCTCTTCCTCTTCTTCAACTCAGATTAGGTAGGGAGTAGTTTCTAAATTTATTTCTATGCTTTGAGGAGTTGTGTTTTTAGCTCAAAATGATGAAATTATGAACTTGCCTTAGCTTTTCATTTTGGTTTTCCTCTTCAATTTTTCTTTAACCAATTCAACCATATGGCCTAGGTGGAACTAAGATGATGGCTTGATGATGAGGACCTTGAGGGTGGGTTGTAAATCCATCACAAGTTAGGCCTCTAAAGCTTGAAAATTCCACATGATGCAAAACCTTAAAAAATAATGCTTTATGATGCTAAAACAAAGATTTTTAGTTTAGAACTTGAAAGATGTATTTTTTCCTTTTATGTTTTATTTCTTGTTAAGATATGTATTGGGTTGAATTTATAATTCTTTTAAAGTCTTGAAGGAGCTCTAGTAAAGAAACAAAATGAATTTGCATCCATGATTAAGTTTATGCTTTGCATAACCATGTTTACCTTCTATGTCATCACTAAATTTTCAAGAATGAATAAATGAACTTGCATTTCTCATGTTTAAATTCCAAGCTTGTATTTCATGTTTATGTTTCAAGTCATCACTCAATCTTTCAAGATAATAAAGAGGTTGCATCTCATATTTAATTTATGCTCTCACTATATTTTATAATGGCTAAAAGAATCAACGCATGGCATGTTTATTTTATGCCATCACCTAAAGATCCTAGAGCTCAAAGACTTGCCCATGTATCAATAGCAAAGAAATATGATTATTGGAGTTAAAGAATTTATTCTTTAAAAAGTCTTGAGATTGGAGCTTAAAAAGATGTAATAATAATATTCTCTTCTCCCTCTACTGGTCCTGTGCGGATTACCGCCGCTCCAGTTTCTTATATCATGTTTATATTTCAAGTTCTTGCATCATGTTTAATTTTCAAGTCATCACCTTAAATCTTAAAGATAAAGAAATGGAATTGCATATCATGTTTATAATTCCAAGCTATCACCTTATAAAGATAAGATTAAAATAAGGTTGCATAGCATGTTTATAATTCTAAGATGTCACCTAAATCTCTAAAGCTCAAGACTTACTCCTTTTATCTTAAGTGAGAATTTTAATTGTGAAGATCCTCCCAAATTTGACAAAAGAACTAGTTTCTAAATGAGTTTTAAGGCTTTGCAAGGATTTTACGGGAAACTAGTATTTTATATGCACTTAAAATATGATTCTATGTAATTGCATGAGGTTCATGATTCGCCACCGATCCGAGTTTAGTATCAATGTGTGATAATGATTTGATATGATTGAAGTTGTGATAATTATGGTTTATTGTTAAGAGAATGATTCATAATTGGTTTAGTAACTAATTAGTTCTATAATTGATAATTCTATGTAAGGATTGGATGCTTATTAAGTACTTGATATCATTGAATGATTTCTGGCTTGCATGTTATAGTTCTTTGTTGCAAATAATGAGAATGCTTGTACATGAAATGTTCTTTATTATGTAAAATTTACCTTTGTTGCTAGAAGAAAGTGTATCATTGTAAAAGTGTAATTTGGAAAGGTTCTGGCTAAGGAAAGACTTGGTATTTAAGCGTGTCCATTGTGACCCACCTCTCTTTCCTGGGAATCTCCCATATGCATGATTGCAGTTGATATATATTATTCTAGCTTAAGACTATAAATGAGAAAATGTTATGATGTTTATGAATTGTATTATGATATAACATGCAAAGATTTAATGGTGACTTAAACTTATAAGAAAATGATCCTTTGGAACCATCAGACTATAAGTGGTGAAAAGGTTATTTTAGCCCCCTAACCCGTTCTCTCAAAAGGGTAGAGTCGGGACTTTAGCTTATCAAAAGGGATAAGTATATGCTAGTGACGACTAGTAAAGTATGAGCTCATAACCTAAATTACTCCCAAAAGGGTGGAGTATAGGGTGGCCCAAGGAAAATAATGATGATGATAAGATTTTAAGTCACCAAAGGCACTAAAGAAATGAAATATGTGCACTGTGTCCATGTGTAGCTAATATTATATGACGTTCTTTTATGCATGTTATTTTGCTAATGATGATGAGGAATATGATGTAATGATAAAGGAAATGTTCATTGTAAATATGACATGTTAAGAATAAGATGCATTATAAGACGCATAATTAAAAATTGACGAACCTCGGTTAAGTATTTGTCCGAACTTAAAATGAATCTTTGCATGCTCACTATTTTAGAATAATCCCGAGGTTCCTTGGGACTTTGATGATGACACTATAGAAGGAGGTACCCTACTGAGAATTCTTTAGCAAGATTCTCACTCCCTTTTCTTTATTTCCCCCATTGTCTCCAGATTCAAATGCCGACATTCGCCCTGTTCGGTGATTCCCCTACTTGGGAATTCCACTATGATCCTGCATCGCTCAGTATCATTTTGAAGAGAGGTGCTTGTGATTCGTGTTTTTATTTACATAGGTCGTCCATTTGCACATCCTGTCCCTAGTTATCGATTTTCTCCTACTTCTCCCTATGGCGATGAAATGGTTTTCGAACATGCACGTCCACTTGATGAAAGGATGTTACGTTCTTATCCTCGCTTCATCTGCTGTCCATGGGTTTCCAGAGTATGTTCCCGAGACGAGATATTCTGGAACTGATCCTTCAGAGGACACTCCTACTCATGTATATTCTGAGAGCTCTGCTCCTACTCCCACACGTAAGAGAGGGTAGTGAGGAAACAGCTTGTTCACCGAGGTTAGCGAGAAGGTCGCCCATGCGACTCCCACTGGTGCATCTCGTGTGTCCCTCCCGAGGGAGCTCATCGATGGATCGGATTTATTCCCCATTTCCAGGACAAAGTGGCCATAGAAGGTTCTTAGTAGATTTATGTGTGATCATGCACCCTAGTTTTAGGATAACCTTCCCGGCTTATGGAGTTATCTAGTTTAGGGGCATGTATTTCCTTAAGTATATTTTCTTTTATGGGTTTGCATAAGATAATGATGTATGAACATAACCCACCCTTTGAGTGAGGTTATTGTATGTAAATATATGCTATAATGTGCTTATGGATGTTATATGATGGAGCCTAAGTGATATGATGTGATATATTCTTAAACGTCTTATTATACCCCGCTTACTGCTCACGCTGTACTCGGCTCACGCTTTCAATTATGTGTTTAAAAAAAAATGGCTCGTAATTTCACTAAGTATTTTCAAATTATGAAGAAAGAACCAAAGCAAGGAGTAAAGTCTAGTCATTAATCAGATTCAACCTAGGTGTATCTGGTTAATTACTAGGGTGTTACAAGTCTCAACCTGGGTCCAAACCCCAAGGACCTCAGAAGGACTTCAAACCAAGAAACAACAACAACAACAACAACAGAAACAAGCCCACAGCCAATAAGGGGAAGGCACCCCAAAGGACGTCATCCACCCAGCACGCTGTATGCCCCAAGTGCGGCAAACCCCATAGAAGCTTGCCGTGTCGTGCCGGATTAGACGTCTGCTACTGGTGTGGAGAACTAGAGCACTTTTCCAAGGAATGCCCCAAGAAGAATCAGCCAACCCCTAACCCCAACCCACAACGTCAAGGAAAGGTCTTCACCCTCAATGCCGAAGAGGTGACGAAGTCCCCGAATCTCATGGAAGGTAAGTGTAAAATGAATGGCAAAGACTTAATTGTATTGTTTGATTCTGGCACTACCCATTCCTTCATATCATGTTCTTGTGTAGAGGCTCTAGGTTTACATGTGTCTGAACTCCCTTTTAATCTCATTGTCTCTACCCCTACTGAGGAACCAATTAGGACTTGTAAATGTTGTCTAAAGTGTAGTTTTACCATTGCAAATAGAACCTTTGTCTTGGATTTTATATGTTTACCCATGCAAGGCCTAGACATAATTCTCGACATGGATTGGCTTTGAACCATGTAACATCTTCCCAATTATAATGTCATCCTTAAGTCATGACATCATACTCGAGAGTTGTTACTTATAAATTAGCAGACCTTTCTTAAATATCTATAGCCATTTGGATTGATTTGCAAGATAATTTGGTCATAATTCTACTGAAATATATAGCAATGAAATCAAAATATTTATTTAATACAAAGTTCAGTACATAAAGGAAGCTCTTTTGTGAGCTTTAACACACCTTTGTCCTCTAACATATATACATACATATCCATTCCACTAAATACAACATAATAAAAGCATTAACTACTACACTATTGCACTTCCGAGTTCTTTTGCATAGCAATCTCTTGATTTTCTGCATCAACCTGGAGACGACACGGGAACACAAAAACATAGGGGTGAGAATTATACAATTCTTAGTAGGGTAACCCCCCCCCAAATACACAATCATAATGTCATCGTCATCGCCCCAGCCACTTCGGTTTATTAAGAAAAAGTAGTCATGCATTATATAATAACAGTTTATTTTTAAAGTTCCAAATCATATTTCCGAAGTGGGTTACTTTTAATATTCAATCACTTAATGTACATATACCATACTACTCAACATCAAATACTACTAAACGTTCCACTTAAATATATTGGTCTCAATATCGATACTAAACTTCTTCACTCGGCATGTAAAACAAAGGATTTTTTAGAAAGTTTACTTCTTACACTTGCCTTGGCCCTTGACTAATCTTGTAACATCTAGACGTTACGTACTGCCATCCCCAGTATGACAATAATGGGTAATAGACTGCTTTTCAAGACTGAGCTCATTCCTATACATGATCATTGGATTTACTTTCTCCAATTCTCACACAAACCTATTCCTAGTCAGGTTTTGTAACGCCCTGATTTTCTGTCTGAGTGCAAAATGACCAAAATGCCCCTGAGGTCATTTTCAGCCTGAAATTCGAGGATGGCCGACCCGGCAGTCCTCGAAGGGCCAACTCAATGTTTGAAGGGGATTGAATGACCCTTGAGTGGTTCCGGAGGCGAAAGTCTCATTTTCCATAGCTTTGGTCAAAATGACCAAAATAACCCTATAGCGTTTACGCGGGTAAAGGTGCCGCTTGAGCCCTAACTTCCCCCGAGGTTTAAAAACATGTTTTCATGTGTCTAGAGGTCTCTGTTCAAGTCCCGGTGGCCCTGGGCAGTTTTAGTGCAAAATTACGATTTTGCCCCTAGAATAGTGTTTTTGAGCTTAATGACGTAATTAAGCAACCCTAAGCAATATTAGGCTCTAAATGAAGATTAATTTATTTCCCTAATTAATCTAGAGTCAAAATAATTTATTAAAGTTAATTAGAACCTAAAATTGCTTAGATTAAACTTAAATCCCTTTTTAGAACTCAAGACTCCTAGTCTTGGAATCTTGAATAGTGTTTTCTCTCCAATTCCTTAAATCAAGGAAATGTGTCTAGAGTTGTTTAGACTCTAAATTGAGGATTTAACTCACTAATGGTGCAAGATCACTCCTTAAATATGTCTAGACCACCTTAATTATCCATTTCCCTTACCTAAACACTTTCTTACAAATTCCTAATCTTAAGCATAATCAAAGATACACCTAAACACAACTCTAAACCACAATTAAAATGCAACTAAACCTCTCCCAAATCTGATGCACATGGCCGAAATTCTCTTCCCCATTGACCACATGTTTAATTATTTTCTCACTCAAAGAACCATGCTTGAGGCCATACCTTGAACCATACCTCACCATACTTTGAGCCATACCTCACCATGCCTCAAGAACACAATATCTCACCTCATGGAACACATGGAACCCTCCAATTCTGCACCTCTTGGCCGAAAATACATCAGCCCATTCACACCCTCCATTTGTTTTATTTCTCTATAAACAGAATGCCTTGAGGAGCTTGCACCACTTTTAGATCATTTGCTAAGTTTAGGAACACTCAAAGCTTTTCTTTTTCTCTCAAAGTTCTTGTGTTCTTCAAGTTCTTGGAGTTCTTCAAGTTCTTCATCTTCTTCATCTTCTTCTTCCATCTTCAAGTTCATCACATCAAGTAGGGATTTTCTTTCATGTATTCTTTTCTTTAAAGTTCTTGTTTCAAGCTTGATGTTCATAGTTTCTCTTGTTTCTCTTTAGAACTTCATTTCCACTCCTTTATCCTTTTCATTTTCGGCCATAGGCCTTGGAGAACAAAGGAATGAGAGCTTGATGATGAGAGTTTCATGATGATGTTCATCACTTGAAACAAACTCTAGAGCTTGATCTTTGTTCTTGAGCAAAAATGTTTTTAGTTTTTCTTTTCTTGAACTCTTAAGAACTTTAGCTTTGATGATGTTTTTAAATGGCTCTATGAACTCAATGATGAGGACTCATGATGTTGGTGTTAATATATCACCAAGATCATGAACTTTAGAGTTTTAAAATGTTCCTTTTCTTCTTGATGATTTCGGCCAAATCCATTAATTTTCTAAGTTTCATGGTTGATTTCCTAAAAATATTATGTTGAGTTTTAAGAACTCTAAGCTTGACCTTACCTTGTTTGGATGAGTTTGGGTTATGGTTTAAATTCCTTTAAAGTCTTGTTAAGAGCTCTAGAAAGATAAAATGAACTTGCATAATTTATTTTATGCTTACATCCATACTTACATTCTTGCTATGCATCTTTACTTTCAAGCTATCACCTAAGAACATAAAGATTAAAATGGAACTTGCATCTTCACTTAATTAATTCCTCGAATGCCTATCTATTTCGGCCTTAAAGTCGATTGTTGTTGGGCCAAGAGCACTAAAATAAAGAATTGAACCATGTATATTTACTTTCAAGCTTGCACGTTTAAGTTTATGCCTTGCATATTTAAATTTAAGTCATCACTTTACTTTGAAAGCAAGATTTAAAATGAAAAGCATGAGCACGTTTAGTTTATGTCGTAACTTAAGAACCTAGAGCTCAAAGACTTGCCCATTTCATTCCAAGTTAAAGTTAAATGTGAATGTATTCCTTGAATGCATAATTTCGGCCAAGTAGTGATGATGGACTTGCAATGAGTTTTCATCTAGCTACTAGGACCAATAGTCTATGTTTTAAGTTTTCCCTAAAGCTTTTCAATCTTTATAAGGTTATGTCATCACAAGTTGTGATTTTATTATTTTTAAGGGATGGAATATGTTTTGGTCAGAGACCTAAGGCTTCTCTTAGCCTTTTGATGAATTAAAGTGTTTTGCAAAGAGTTTTAGAAGTTCTAGATTGATTCCAAGAGAAACTAGTTAACTTATGTACCTAGAAATGTCAATTTAACTCTCTCATTTAAGTTAAATGTTTTCGGTTCTGATGTGATGAGTGTGATGCTGTATGATGATGTTTTGATGTGTTGGAATGTGTGAAAATATCATGTGATGATGTAGAAGCGAACCTATGCATGATAGGTAAGAAACTAGCTAACTAGAAATACCGTAAAGCTAGAATTTAACATAGTTTTGACCCATTTGTTTATGGAACTAATCCAAACTGTTTTAATGGGGACATAATCAGATTTAGATTGTTTAGACATGAAAAACTTGGTATCATTTGAATTAGAATTGAATTCTAGCACCTATGGGGAAACTAGTAACTAGAAAACCGTAGAAATGCAAATGTAGAACTCTTAGAACATTTAATTTTCTGGATTCTGTCCAGCACCCTTACAACATGATAAACATGATTAATAATTAGTCCTTAAGCATAGGAATGCCTCATAATTGATCTAGATTTAATATATAGCGCCTTCGGTGAAAACAGAACCAAGAAAGGGTCTAAAACGTAAGTTCTAGAACCCCGTAAATACAAGTTAGGAATTCTACCCTATGCTCTTCAGATTTAAATGTAGATATGAGGATTATGAGTGATGATTAATTATGAGCCCTTAGGTGCATAAAGATATGAGCGACGGATGTAGAGAACTATATCTCAAGATTAAGACCCGTAAGGGTCAAAGCATAAGCTACCGTAAGGGTAAACGTTTGAATGTTCAATGGTGATGCATGTGGTATGTAAATGATGATGATGTTATTCACATGAGGAATAAATGGGGTTGTATGTTTATGAGAGTATATAGTGTCGATATGTTGATGCTCATGCCATGATGCGTTATGCAAAATTATGATATTATGATGCTTATGATGCACACGATGATTATGATGCCTTATGTTGGTATTGAATGGCTATGCATGCTCTATATGTTTGGTGGCATAAAGCAAGTTTGATGGAAATCCGGTGTACGCCGTTACGCTGCCGAATTTCCCATCAAACTTGAGTACTTGAGAAAAAGCTTACGAAAACTCCTGGGTGACACCGGTTCGGCCGAGCACCCCCAAGATAGGTTCTGGGTGACACCGGTTCGGCCGAGCACCCCCAGAACAGATGTGACATAGTACTGAGATGCATTTCTCCCGCTACGGTGGGGAGGAAACAAATCCGTGAGGGTATTGACATTGAGCTTGCCAAAGCGGACAATTCGCTGTGTACTAGATACCAGTAGAGCGTTTCAAAGAAGGAAATGATCCTAAGATAGGTGATCCAAGAAAGTTATGTATACCCCCTCAATTAGCCCATATTAAATCTAGTGACGACTAGTTAGGATTGAGCTCATTCCTAGGCGATAGGTGAAATGTAGTTTGGTGACCAGATTATCGCCGGGCCGGTGAATCGGTTGGACTTTTGGTGGATATGTTAAGAGGGTGGTCTTTAAGAAAAAGAACTTAAGAGTTTTACTTATGAGAAAGATATCACATAAAAATTACTACGCCTCTTTATGCCACACATATGATTCTTGTTTCCTTATGATGTGCCCAAGTATTACGACTTTCTTGTTAATGTGCATATGGTATTGTCATGCATTCATCAAATATCTGTTGCATTCATGTCATTAAGACACATACTAAAAGATACCCACTTCGGATAAATAGATTTGAAAAGCCTAAAACCAATCCTTATGCATGTACACCTGTTTCATAATTAAAACCGAGGTGGCTGGGGATGACGACGATGACACTTGTGTTAGAGTCGGGAACCCCCTACTGAGAATCTCGAATGAGTTTCTCATCCCTTCCTTTTCTTCCGTGTCGTCTCTAGACAAGGATTACAACGAGGTTCGTGACTTCTTCTGAGGCTCGCGCTTAAGGGACACACTAGCAGACGGAGCAGATGGTCGCTGCAGAGACATAGCTAGCTTAGCTTTTGGGTTGACATTTATCTAACCTCATAGGTGGATAAGGATGACTTCACATATATAGGCGTGTTTTGATGTAAATGATGGTACAATGATGTTAGTAGTCTATGTATCTATGAAGATGTGACGATATTATGATTGTTATGTATAATACTATGTTTCATGATTATCAATGGTGTGGCTACCTTTTCTTGCACGTTATGGTTATGACGAATGTTAGGTTAGTGCGTGGCTCGCGTTTTGCTTTCAAGTTTCAAAAAGAAAAATTTATTCGTATTTTCCGCTAAGTATTTTAATGAAAGGTTGTAAGGAATGAGACTAAAAGAGTAATAGACTAATGATTAACCTAAATATGTTCTAGAGTATTGGGTTAAAAATTAGGATGTTACAGGTTTACTTTCCCCGACTCAATTCAAGGGTAGTCAGGTTTATTTTCCCTGATGCACTGTATTTACTTTCTCCAAATTTCAAGAACTATAAATCTTACTTCTTGGTAGTTAGGTTTACTTTCCCTAACAAACTGGATTTACTTTCTCCAGCCCAAGAAACAAAATATTATGCTTTTCTTTCGCATATGAACAATTATAGTAAACATTCATATCTATGTATACATAACCTCATTGTTAAGCTCACATGCTCAATTATTCATGTTCATATTTAGGTACTCATGTCATACTAGAATCAAACTACCATTACATTATCAATTCAAGTCTTTGGCTTATTTCCAGTAATTGGGCAGATTTCACACCATTGTAACACAATTTTATTTACAGATCAAACAATCAATTTAGAGGCTATAAAAATTATCAAGGATACTCAATGTGTCACCAAGGTCCTGTAAAAATTTCAAGGTAATTAGAGTTCTCTAACTATGTTAACAAAATTAGACAAATTTAGTGGTCAGAAACCACTTAACCTCAGCTCAAGAACCAAAATTCATAATTTTTAACCCTAGCAATTGAACCCAGAAAATTCGAAACAAAAATCCGGGTAAAACCTCAATATGTCTTCAAGTGATAATTCCATCATTTGATATGGTAACAAAATTATCAAAATTTACAGCTTTTGTTTCAACACTTTAGGTAGCATATGCTTAATTTCGGTTCTTGATTTTTCTAAGGAAGTTTGACTCAAAATCAAACCCAAGAAAATTCATGGGACTAGCTCAAGATGTTAGCTCCAACATATATTTTTTTCAGCTCACGAAAATGTCCACAACAAGCCCAGAAAATTTGTGAACAAACATCTGCCTGCATAAAACCGAAATTCCAGCAACATGGCTCAAAATCTCTTTTAACAAAAATAATTTCTAACATCATCCAAACACTCCACCAAATTAAACACATCAATATCTATCTACCATCAATCAATACATCCAGAATTTCCAGCCAAACCAATCAGAGAAATTAAAAACAAATTTTGAAAGAAAAGAGAACAAGTAAAGCCCTACTCTTGGGAGCTATTGTATCCTTGTCTCTAGCTTATTCCAAGATGGAAATTCTTCACTCCAAAGCTCTTAAAACACACTCAAACCCTCCTCAAATCAGTGAAGGATGAGGTAGTAAGATAAGGTTTAGAGATTCTAATCAGTTATTTTTGTAGAGGTTGAAGTGTAGAACAATTTTGGTGAAAGAAGATTTTGATTTTATCAAGGTGTGGCTTAGGATTTTTGAGGTTGAAATCAAGGTTTTGATGAAAAAGGAAATGGAGGTTCTGCTGTGTGGTTTCTGCCGAGGATGAAAAATGTCTTGGAGAAGAAGTTTGGTCATATTTATCTTGTAATAAATGGTTGAATACTTTATGTCATAACTAGATAAATCCTAATCTAAGAAAATATATTGGATGGCTATGATTCAACCTTGTAATTCAAGAGTGAATCTTAGCCATTCATTTAGTTTAAAGAGATAAGGCCATTCTTTTTGTAGAGATCTAATTAGTTTTCGGTGTTAAAAATTACACACCAAAATTTTACCGAACGGGTAAAACAAAGGTGTCTTAGAAATCAAACATTGCCCGAAAAATATTTTCGAGTATAAAATCTTTAATTCTACCTATTTCTAACCATAATCATATAATTTCTCAATTTTGGGCATCTCCAGGGTCCAATTCTAGGATTTTGGCTATCCCGGCAGGCCTGCAGGGCCACAAAATACTGTTCATTTTTTTTTTTTACAAATCCGTTGGATCATCCTCATCATTGTTTAAACTATCAAATTTTTTAAATTATGATTGATAAAGCTCAAATTAATTTTTAGATAATTTTTAGGGTGTTACAGACCAACCATGTACTGTTGAACTGTTATGAGAAAACTATCACCTTTCTTCCCATTTCTCGTGAACCTAGGGAGAGCATGAGGGTGTACCTAAATGTCGCAGACTCCAGACTATGGTAAGGGTGAAAAAGGTTATATTCTTTTAGCCGCTAGTGATGTTGACTTTGAGCAAAGTATTGAAGAGATACCCATAGTAAAAAATTATCCCGAAGTGTTTCTAGATGAGATCCCTGAGTTTCCCCCCAATAGAGAGATTGAATTCTCAATAGATTTACTCCCAGGTACCGGACCCATATCCATAGTCCCATATAGAATGCCCCCTTTGGAATTGGCCGAGTTGAAAACCCAGTTAGAGGACCTTTTGGAGAAAAAGTTCATTAGGCCGAGTGCATCACCGTGGGGAACCCCGGTGTTGTTTGTGAAAAAGAAAGATGGAAGTATGAGGATGTGTGTCGATTATAGGCAGTTAAACAAAGTCATAGTGAAGAATAAGTATCCTTTGCCTAGAATCGACGATTTGATGGACCAATTGAGAGGTACAGTAGTGTTTTCTAAGATCAACTTGAGGTCTGGCTACCATCAGATTAGAGTTAGGGACGAAGATATACCCAAGAAAGCTTTTTGCACTCAATATGGTCACTTCGAGTTCGCAGTTATGTCTTTTGGATTGGCCAATGCTCCAACTGTTTTCATAGATTATATGAATAAGATCTTCCAACCCTACCTGGATAAGTTTGTAGTTGTCTTTATAGATGATATACTCATTTATTCAAAGACCTATGGGAGCATGAGGAACACCTAATCACAGTATTAGAGATTTTGAAGGAAAAGAAACTATATGCCAAGTTGTCTAAGTGTAAGTTTTGGTTGGAAGAAGTGAAATTTCTAGGGCATGTAGTGTCAAAAGGTGGTATTGCAGTAAATCTTAGTAAGGTGAAGGCTGTGATGAATTGGGAACAACCGAAGATGGTGACCGAGATAAGGAGCTTTTTGGGCTTAGCTGGCTATTATCGTAGGTTTATCAAAGGATTTTCTCAGATCTCGTTACCATTAACCAAGCTTACTAGGAAAAACACCCCTTTTGTGTAGACCCCGGACTATGAGAAAAGTTTTCAAGAGCTGAAGCATAAGTTGACCTCGACCCCTGTCCTAGTTCTCCCCGACCCCAAGGAGCCTTTTGAGGTGTTTTGTGATGCTTCTGGTAAGGGTTTGGGCTGTGTTTTGATGCAAAATAGGCAAGTGGTGGCTTACGCATCAAGGCAACTCAAGCCACATGAAGCAAACTACCCTACCCACGACCTTGAATTAGCCGCCGTTATGTTTGCTCTAAAGATCTGGAGACACCATCTGTATGGAGTCAAGTTTGAGGTGTTCTCCGATCATAAGAGTTTGAAGTATCTGTTTGACCAAAAATAGCTAAACATGAGGCAAAGGAGGTGGATAGAGTTCTTGAAGGACTATGATTTTGGGTTGAACTACCATCTAGGAAAAGCTAATGTAGTAGCTGACGCCCTGAGTAGGAAATCCCTGAATCTGTCCCACTTGATAGTTAAGGAAGCCAAATTGATTGAAGCGTTTAGAGGCCTAAACCTAGGAATAACCTTGACCACCAAGGGCATGAAAGTTTGCCATCTTAGTGTGACAAGTGAGTTCAAGGAAAGTACTGTTCAAGCTCAAAAGGATAATGTTGAGTTCCAAAAGATCTTAGAGGCGGTAAGAGCCGATAGGCTAAAAGGTTTCATTCAAGGGAGAGATGGTATGTGGAGGTTTGAGGGGCGCATATGCGTACCTGATAATGGAGGCCTTCAGAAGAGGATTCTCGAGGAGGTCCACAAGAGTAATTTCGCAATTCATCCTGGTGCCACCAAGATGTACCAAGACTTAAAGAAGATGTTTTGGTGGCCCGGTTTGAAAAAGGACGTTTGCATATGGGTGAGTAAGTGCTTAGTGTGTCAGAAAGTGAAAATTGAGCACCAAAAACCCTCTGGAATGTTGCAACCCCTATCTATTCCCGAATGGAAGTGGGATAGCATCTCTATGGATTTTGTGACTGGACTACCAAGGACCCAAGCGAATCATGAAACTATATGGGTAATAGTGGATAGGTTGATGAAGTCAGCCCACTTTCTACCTATTAAAGTGACTTATTCTATAACATCCTAGTAATTAACCAAATACACCTAGGTTTAATCTGATTAATGACTAGACTTTACTCCTTGCTTTGGTTCTTTCTTCATAATTTGAAAATACTTAGTGAAATTACGAGCCATTTTTTTTAAAAAAAAACATAATTGAAAACGTGAGCCGAGTACAACATGAACGAGTAAGCGGAGTATAATAAGACGTTTAAGAATATATCACATCATATCACTTTGGCTCCATCATATAACATCCATAAGCACATTATAACATATATTTACATACACTAACCTCACTCAAAGGGTGGGTTATGATCATACATCATTGTCTTATGCAAACCCATAAAAGAAAATATACATAAGGAAATACATGCCCCTAAACTAGATATCTCCATAAGCCGGGAAGGTTATCCTAAAACTAGGGTGCATGAACACACATAAATCTACTAAGAACCTTCTATGGCCACTGTCCTGGAAATGGGGGAATAAATCCGATCCACTGATGAGCTCCCTCGGGAGGGGACACACGAGATGCACCAGGCTGGGGTCGCATGGACGGCCTTCTTGCTAATCTCGGCTGAACAACTGTTTCCTCACTACCCTCTCTTACACGTGTGGGAGTAGGAGCAGAGCTCTCAGAATATACATGAGTAGAAATGTCCTCTGAAGGATCAGTTTCAGAATATCTCGTCTCAGGAACATACTCTGGAAATCCATGGACAGCAGATGAAGCGGGATAAGAACGTAACATCCTTTCATCAAGTGGACGTGCATGTTCGAAAACCATTTCATCGCCATAGGGAGAAGTAGGAGAAAATCGATAACTAGGGACAGGATGTGCAAATGGACGACCTATGTAAATAAAAACACGAATCAAGACCTCCCTTCAAAATGATACGAGCGATGCACCAGATCATAGTGGAATTCCCAAGTATGGGTATCAACAAACAGGACGAATGTCGCCATTTGAATCTGGAGACAATGACGGAAATAAAGAAAAGGGAGTGAGAATCTTGCTAAAGAATTCTCAGTAGGGTACCTCCTTCTACAATGTCATCATCAAAGTCCCCAGGAACCTCGGGATTATTCTAAAATAGTGAGCATGCAAAGATTCATTTTAAGTTCGGACAAATACTTAACCGAGGTTCGTCAATTTTTAATCATACGTCTTATAATGCATCATAATCTTAACATGTCATATTTACAATGAACTTTTCCTTTATTATTACATCATATTCCTCATCATCATTATCAAAATAACATGCATAAAAGAACGTCATATAATATTAGCTACACATGGACACAGTGCACATATTTCATTTCTTTAGTGCCTTAGGTGACTTAAAATCTTATCATCATCATTATTTTCCTTGGGCCACCTTATACTCCACCCTTTTGGGAGTAATTTAGGTTATGAGCTCATACTTTACTAGTCGTCACTAGCATATACTTATCCCTTTTGATAAGCTAAAGTCCCGACTCTACCCTTTTGAGAGAACGGGTTAGGGGGCTAAAATCACTTTTTCACCACCTATAGTCTGATGGTTCCAAAGGATTATTTTCTTATAAGTTTAAGTCACCATTAAATCTTTGCATGTTATATCACAATATAATTCATAAACATCATAGCATTTTCTCATTTATAGTCTTAAGCTAGAATAATATATATCAACTATAATCATGCATCTGGGAGATTCCCAGGAAAGAGAGGTGGGTCACAATAGACACGCTTAAATACCAAGTCTTTCCTTAGCCAGAACCTTTCCAAATTACACTTTTACAATGATACACTTCTAGCAACAAAGGTAAATTTTACATAATAAAGAATATTTCATGCATAAGCATTCTCATTATTTGCAACAGCAACTATAACATGCAAGCCAGGAAATCATTCAATGATATCAAGTACTTAATAAGCATCCAATACTTACATAGAATTATCAATTATAGAACTAATTAGTTATGCACCTAAGGGATTTATTACCATCCTTACGATTATTTATAGGCCTTAAGAACACTATTAAATCAAATGGGGTAGCATAGGTAGTAAGTTGTTCCTAAGGTTTTACGGTATGCTAGAAGTTATGTTTTAAATCCTTTCTTGTTACCAGCTTTCCCTATGATGTTGAAATTAGTTACTAAACCAATTATGAATCATTCTCCCTTATTTAAACATAATAAAACCTGGTTCTTATCGTTGCTAAAGATTCTGGATAGAATGCATAAATTTCATTCCCTAGAGGTCTAGAAATCTTGTTTTTACGGTTTTCTAGTTGCTAAGTTCATTTTTAGTGTTCGGGATCAATCCTAGTCTAATTGATACCAAATTTTTCGTGGCTAACTAATCCTAGACAGAATTATAACATACTAAAACAAATTTGGCATTGGCTAAACTTAAAGGGGTCAAAAACTAGGTAAATTCTAGCTCTTCGGTTGTTCTAGGGAGCTAGTTTTATCTCTAACATGCAGTGAATCATTCTCTTAACAATAAACCATAATTATCACAACTTCAAACATATCAAATCATTATCATACATTGATACTAAACTCAGATCAATGGCTGAATCATGAACCTCATGCAATTACATAGAATCATATTTTAAGTGCATATAAAATACTAGTTCCCCGTAAAATCCTTGCAAAGTCTTAAAACTCATTTAGAAACTAGTTCTTTTGTCAAACTTGGGAGGATCTTCACAATTAAAATTCTCACTTAAGATAAAAAGAGTAAGTCTTGAGCTTTAGAGATTTAGGTGACATCTTAGAATTATAAACATGCTATGCAACCTTATTTTAATCTTATCTTTATAAGGTGATAGCTTGGAATTATAAACATGATATGCAATTCCATTTCTTTATCTTTAAGATTTAAGGTGATGACTTGAAAATTAAACATGATGCAAGAACTTGAAATATAAACATGATGCAAGAAACTGGAGCGGCGGTAATCCGCCCAGGACCAGTAGAGGGAGAAGAGAATATTAAGAAATCGGAGCAGCGGTAGTCCGCACAGGACCAGTAAAGGGAGAAGAGAATATTAAGAAACTAGAGCGGCGGTAGTCCGCACAGGACCGATGAAGGGAGAAGAGAATTCTTATTACATCTTTTTAAGCTCCAATCTCAAGACGTTTTAAAGAATAAATTCTTTAACTCCAATAATCATATTTCTTTGCTTGTGATACATGGCCAAGTCTTTGACCTCTAGGATCTTTAGGTGATGCCATAAAATAAACATGTCATGCGTTGATTCTTTTAGCCATTATAAAATAAAGTGAGAGCATAAATTAAATATGAGATGCAACCTCTTTATTATCTTGAAAGATTAAGTGATGACTTGAAACATAAACATGAAATACAAGCTTGGAAAATACATCTTTCAAGTTCTAAACTAAAAATCTTTGTTTTAGCATCATAAAGCATTATTCTTTAAAGTTTTGCATCAAGTGGAATTTTCAAGCTTTAGAGGCCTAACTTGTGATGGATTTACAACCTACCCTCAAGGTCCTCATCATCAAGCCATCATCTTAGTTCCACCTAGGCCATATGGCCGAATTGGTTAAAGAAAAATGAAGAGGAAAACCGAAATGAAAAGCTAAGGTAAGTTCATAATTTTATCATTTTGAGCTAAAAACACAACTCCTCAAAGCATAGAAATAAATTTAGAAACTACTCCCTACCTAATCTGAGTTGAAGAAGAGGAAGAGAACTTGATTTCTTGAAGTGAAATAAAACAAAATCTCTTTGAAAAATTGAAGAAAGAATTCAGCCAAAGAGGAAGAAGAAAGAAAGTTTTTGGTGCTCCTAAAAACTAGTTATGAACAAAGCATTCCAAGACCACTCAAGCAAGCCTATTTATAGAAGATTTTGAGGCTTCTAATTTGCCAAAATGAGGAGGTAGTTGGTGGAATTTTGCAAGAGAAATAAGGGAGGAAAAATCATTTTAGACAAAGTTGTATGAAATTAAGGAATTATGTCTCTTATGGTGACATTTTGGCATTTTGTTTTAGTGCAACTTTTGACAATAATTCAGCTGCATAATGGCATCAATAATTTTGTCCATTACAGCCCAAAGAAGTGAAATTTGTGTGTTCCATGCATTATTTAGGTGTAGGCAAGGTATTCATGTAATTTAGAGAATTTACAGTTAAGGGCTTAAGTGAATTAGTAAGCAATTTGGGTGTTTTTGAGCAATTTTGGGTTCTAATCAATCTAAATACATAATTTTCACTCTAGATTAATATTTAGAATTTAATAAGCTTTAATTTGAGCCTAATATTGCTTAGGTTTCGGTATACAAATCAAAAATCCCGAAATTCGCAAAGCGCCCAAAAGCAGGGCAAAATCGTACTTTCACTTAAAAGCGCCGGAGGCCACCCGAGCTTAACCAATGGTTAATCATGGCTTAAAAACAAATTTTAAAACATTTTAGTGAGGTTCGGGCTCAGTCGGCACACACATCGGAGTTAAAACAGCCGCAGGGGCGTTTTGGTCATTTCGCGCGTCGAAACTCAAAATTGAGATCCTTCTACTCTATTAACACACATAACACAAACAATCCCTTATTATCATCAAAACATCCCCTTGAGAATAGGTGGGGCCCACGATCCTCATTTTCTGAGTAAAATAACCAGGGCATTTTGGTCATTTTATACGTACAGAAATTCGGGATTTGCGACTCTCGCATGAATCGCTCCTAACCTCTCTTCTAATGTTATATTCCTTTATTGAGGATTGTTCGGCCTCAAATCTTATGTAATAATTACCTACAGTAATTCGGTAATTTCTAATGACAGTAAAAATTACAGTAAAAATTGGGGCGTTACATATTCCTTGGATAGGTTGGCACAATTATACATTCAATAGATTGTGAGATTACATGGAGTACCGTCGACTATAATTTCGGATCGAGATTTGTGGTTTACGTCACGGTTTTGGGGAGCCTTTCAAAAGGCATTTGGTTCAAAGCTGTGTTTTAGCACAACTTACCACCCACAAACGGATGGCCAATCCGAAAGAACAATCCAAACCTTGGAGGATATGCTTAGGGCGTGTGTTCTAGACCAAAAAGGAAGTTGGGACAAATACTTGCCGCTGATCGAATTCACATATAACAATAGTTATCACGCGAGCATCGGAATGGCACCGTATGAGGCCCTGTACGGACGGAAGTGTCAATCACCCTATGTTGGTACGAACTTGGAGAGAAAAGTCTGATTGGGCCAAACTTAGTGAGGGAAACGACGGAACAGATTAAAAGGATAAGGGATAAGATTCTCACTACTCAAAGCCAACAGAAAAGCTATGCAGACCAGCGACGTAAGCCGATAGAATTTCAAGTAGGAGAGCATGTTTTCCTCAAAATCACCCCCACCACAGGGATAGGTCGAGCAATGAAAGTGAAAAAGTTAAGCCCTCGGTTCGTTGGCCCATTTGAAATCCTCAATAGAGTAGGGTCGGTAGCATACCGCATAGCCCTGCCCCCAAGTTTATCAACTTCCACGATGTCTTCCATGTATCCCAATTACGGAAATACCAGTCTGACCCAAGTCACGTACTAGCTAGAACATGTAAAATTAAGAGATGACCTAACATTTAACCTATTTCCCGCGAGAATTGTGGACCGAGGAGTCAAACAGTTAAGGAATAAAATTGTACCGTTGGTCAAAGTCGCATGGGGACGCGGAAAAATCAAAGAATTCACATGGGAGTTGGAGTTCAACATGCAAGCCCAATACCCCGAGCTTTTCTTAGGTAATGAATTTTGAGGACAAAATTCTTTTTAAGGAGGGGAGTAATGTAACACCTCGTTTTTCTCTAAACTTTTAAATGACCAAAATGCCCCCGAGGTTATTTTACCTAAAACACGAGGACGACCGGCCTCGGCCATCCTCATAGGGCTTTTATGATATATGAAGGGGATTATATGTATATGAATGTTTAACAAAGCAGAAAAATCTCGTTCTGAGGTTTCTGTGCAAAAATGACCAAAATACCCCTAACCCGATTTAAGTTAGTTTTAAGTTTTGACTCCGACCCAAACGTGTAACACCCCGATTTTTCTGTCCGAGGGAAATGACCAAAATGCCCCTGAGGTCATTTCCTGACCCGAACTCGAGGGTAACCAAGTCGGTCATCCTCGAAGGGTCAACCGAATGTTTGAAGGGGATTGAATGGCCTTTGAATGGTTTCCGAAGCGAAAATTTCGTTTTCAGCTTTGGTCAAAATGACCAAAATACCACTATAGCGTTTTTACGCGGGTAAAGGTGCCGTTTGAGCCCGGAACTTTCCCCAGAGGTTTAAAAACATGTTTTCATGTGTCTAGAGGTCTCTGTTCAAGCCCCGGTGATCCCGGGCAGTTTTAGTGCAAAATTACGATTTTGCCCCTGGAATAGTGTTTTTAAGCTTAATGACGTAATTAAGCAAACCTAAGCAATATTAGGCTCTAAACGAAGATTAATTTATTTCCTTAATTAATCTAGAGTCAAAATAATTTATTAAAGTTAATTAGAACCTAAAATTGCTTAGATTAAACTTAAATCCTTTTTTAGAATTCAAGATTCCTAGTGCTGGAATCTTGATTAGTGATTTCTCTCTCCATTTCCTTAAATCAAGGAAATGTGTCTAGAGTTGTTTAAACTCTAAATTGAGGATTTAACTCTCTAATGGTGCAAGACCACTCCTTAATTATGTCTAGACCACCTTAATTACCCATTTACCTTACCTAAACACCTTCTTACAAATTCCTAATCTTAAGCATAACCAAAGATACACCTAAACACAACTCTAAACCACAATTAAAATGCAAACTAATCCTCCCCATGCATGATGAAGTTTCGGCCAGACCTCATCCCCATTGACCACATGTTTAATTGTTTTCTCACTCAAAGAACCATGCTTGAGCCATACCTTGAGCCATACCTCACCATGCTTTGAACCATACCTCACCATACCTCAAGAACACATTATCTCACCTCATGGAACACATGGGACCCTCCAATTCTGCACCTCTTGGCCGAAAATGCATCAGCCCACATACATCCTCCATTTGTTTCAATTCTCTATAAATAGAATGCCTTGAGGAGCTTGCACCACTTTTAGATCATTTGCTAAGTTTAGGAAACACTCAAAGCTTTCTTTTTCTCTCAAAGTTTTTGTGTTCTTCAAGTTCTTGGAGTTCTTCAAGTTCTTCATCATCTTCATCTTCTTCTTCCATCTTCAAGTTCATCACACCAAGTAGGGATTTTCTTTCATGTGTTCTTTCTTTAAAGTTCTTGTTCTAAGCTTAAAGTTCATAGTTTCTCTTGATTCTTTTTAGAACTTCTTTTTCTTCCCTTTACCTTTTCATTTTCGGCCATGGGCCTTGGAGAACAAAGGAATGAGAGCTTGATGATGAGAGTTTCATGATGATGTTCATCACTTGAAACAAACTCTAGAGCTTGATTTTTGTTCTTGAGCAAAAGTGTTTCTAGATTTTTCCTTTCTTGAACTTTTGAGAACCTTAACTTTGATGTTGTTTCAAAATGGTTCTAATGACTCAATGATGAGGTCTCATGATGTTGGAGTTTGTATATCACCAAGATCATGGATTCTAGAGTTTCAAACATTTCTTTTCTTTCCTTGAAGTTTCGCCATTACCTTTTCCTTTTCATGCTAGATGTTTGATTTTTAAATATGTTATGTTGAGTTCTAAGAACTCTAGACTTTTACCTTGTCTTGGTTTGATGAGTTTGGGTTGAGGTTTAAGTTCCTTTAAAGTCTTGTTAAGAGCTCTAGGAAGATAAAATGAACTTGCACAATTTATTTTATGCTTGCATTCATATTTACACTCTTGCTATGCATCTTTACTTTCAAGCCATCACCTAAGAACATAAAGATTAAAATGGAACTTGTATCATCACTTAACTTAATTCTCAAAGCCTTTCTATTTCGGCCTTAAAGTCGATTGTTGTTGGGCCTAGAGCACTAAAATAAAGAATTGAACTTGCATTATCACCTAATTAATTTCTCGAATGCCTATCTATTTCGGCCTTAAAGTCGATTGTTGTTGGGCCAAGAGCACTAAAATAAAGAATTGAATCTTGCATCTTTACTTTCAAGCTTGCATCGTTTAAGATTATGTCGCATATTTACTTTCAGTTTACACGTTTAAATTATGCCTTGCATATTTAATTTCAAGTCATCACTTTACCTTGAAAGCAAGATTAAAAATGAAGAGCATGAGCACGTTTAGTTTATGTCGTAACTTAAGAACCTAGAGCTCAAAGACTTGCCCATTTCATTCCAAGTTAAAGTTTAATGCAAACCACACTTTGAATGTACGTTTTTAAACCAAGTAGTGAAGATGGACTTGCAATGAGTTTTCATCTAGCTACTAGGGCCAATAGCCTATGTTTTGAGTTTTCCTTAAAGTTTGACAATTCTTTATAAGGTTATGTCGTTATAAGTTGTGATTCCAATCTCTTTCAGGGGATGGAATATGTTTTGGTCAGTGACCTAAGGCTTCACTTAGCCTCTTGATGAATTAAAATGTTTTGCAAAGAGTTTTAGAAATTCTAGATTGATTCCAAGAGAAACTAGTTAACTTATGTACCTAGAAATGTCAATTTAATTCTCTTATTGAGGCAAGATGTTTTTGGTTCTGATGTGATGAATGTGATGCTGTATGATGATGTTTTAATGTGTTGGAATGTGTGAAAATATCATGTGATGATGTAGAAGCAAACCTATGCATGATAGGTAAGAAACTAGCTAACTAGAAATACCGTAAAGCTAGAATTTAACATAGTTTTGACCCATTTGTTTATGGAACCAATCCAAACTGTTTTAATGGGAACATAATCAGATTTAGATTGTTTAGACATGAAAAACTTGGTATCATTTGAGTTAGAATCGAATTCTAGCACCTATGGGAAACTAGTAACTAGAAAACCGTAAAAATGCAAATGTAGAACTCTTAGAACATTTAATTTTCTGGAATCTGTCCAGCACCCTTGCAACATGATAAACATGATTAATAATTAGTCCTTAAGCATAGGAATGTCTCATAATTGATTTAGATTTAATGTATAGCGCCTCAGTAAGACGGAACTGAGAAAGGGTCTAAAGCGTAAGTTCTAGAACCCAGTAAAAACGAGTTAGAGATTCTGTCCTATGCTATTCAGATTTAAGTATGAACATGAGAATGAAGAATGATGTTTAATATGAGCCTTAGGGGCATAAAATATGAGCGACGGATATTAGAGAGCTATATCTCAAGATTAAGACCCGTAAGGGTCAAAGCATAAGCTACCGTGAGGGTAAGCGTTTGAATGATGTATGATGATGCATGAAGTATGCTAATGATGATGATGTTATTCATATGAGGAATTTATGAGGTTATATGTTTATGTGGCATAAAGCAAATTTGGAAGGAAATTCGATTGTAATGACCGCTTTGGCGCCGAATTTCCGACAAATTTGGAAGGAAACTTCGGTGTAATGACCGCTTTGGCCGCCGAATTTACGGCAAATTTGGGGACTTAATGAAATTTTGAAAATTAAGGTACTAAGATGGGTTCTAGGATGACACCGGTTGGGCCGAGCACCTGCATAGAACTCATGTGACATCGGTACCATTTTATACTCTTAGGTCACAGCGGTTCTAGAGCACCCCTAAGAGATTTGCCCCCAACCCGCACTCGGATAGTCGGGATTTATGATACGCTTATCGTTAAGTGGTAAGTAAGAACTAGTGACGACTAGTTAAGGTATGAGCTCATAACCTAGATGTATGACACGTTACGGGTGACACCGGTTCGGCCGAGCAGCCCGAGTTCGATTGTCTTTTAGGGTGGCCCATGAGGAAGAAAAGTTCATGATTATGATTATGTCACTAAGTTTTGTCCCATATGAATGTTACTATTGCCACTTTATGCCACCAACGATGATGATACTTGATGTTATGCTTTATGTATGTGCATTAGGTAGTGCCATGCATACATTTTCCATTATGTTGCATTCATGACATTAAGATCATCCTAAAATGAACGGACCTTGGCTAAAGTATATTTTTGAAGTTTAAAATGAACTAAATGCATGTTCAGTCATTTCATATAATTAAACCCAAGGTTCCTGAGGACGTAGATGATGACACCTAGGTAGTAGGAGGCCCTACTGAGATTCTTTAGCAAGATTCTCACTCCCTCTACCTCTTTCTTTCCGTCACGTCTTCAGATGGCGACGTTCGTGGTGTTCGTGGACACGCCGACATGGGAGGTGCGCCATGACCCGGACCACGGGTCATTCCATTTTGTGGGTCGATGCACAGCTAGAGTATTCATGTCCATGGGTCGACCCTTCCCTCCTCCCATACATTCCCATCGTTTCTGCCCCGTCTCAGCTTTTGGTGATGAGCTAGTGTTCGAAAGGCCAGACGTCCCTCGGGAGAGGAGAGGCTACGCCGTACTCCACCTTCCGCATCCGCCGTTCGAGACTACCCCGAGTATGTGCCCCGTTGCCCATCGTCCTTCTCGGAGATGGATCCTTCCGAAGACTCGGCCACCCAGATACCCTCCGAGGGGTCTTCCCCCTCCATACCTATGGACTTTGGAGAGGATAGCGAGCCCACCGTGACTCAGCCGAGGCGTGCACGACGACCGGAGATGCGGCCATACCCTGGGAGTCATATTCGATCCCCACTCCGCCTTTTCACGCCCGAGGAGCTCGCTCAGTTTCCGGGATATCTGCCTCGATTCATGAGATGGTCGCCAGATGGGAGGTCGAGGATGGCCCGAGTTAGAGCACACACCACATAGATAGGGATAAACTTCTTTTTGTTTAGGTGTTATCCTATCAGATGCACTCGGGTAGGGAGTAGATTATGTTTACGTTTTTATGTTGTATTTCTTTTCATGTATTTCCCTTGTCTTGAATTAAGTCCCACACTTATAAGTGGGCAAGTTATATATATATGAGCTTACATTCAGTGATGTTCATGATGTGCCTTATGTTGTGATGATTGTGAGACGATTGTTTTACTTTGCATGGTTTACCGCTTATCGCATCACGCGGCTCTCACTTTTATTTCAAAAAAAATTTCCCGTATTTTCCGCTAAGTAATTCAAAGCTAAATGAGAACTATGAAGTAACAGACTAATGATTAACCTAAATATGTTCTAGAGTATTGGGTTAAAAATTAGGATGTTACATTATGGTATCTGAGCGATTCGATTCTCATGGAGCCCGAGGATTGGGTGACTATGCTTTCTAAAGCGTGTGCGATAGCTAGGTCATGCGTGAGAGCTTAACTAGAGATAAGCTATAGGGTAGAAGTTCATGACCCTTGTCTACTTGCGTGTGCCATGGTAACTAGCTCATTTTACATGGAATATTGAGCCTGATCACCTCAGTGTTTATTGTCTCATGTGTTTAGGGACCAATGGCACCAAGGAGACAACCTAGGACCCCGACCGAGGGAGACCAAAGCGATGCCACTGCTGCTGCTGTTCGTGACATGGCTAGAGCCATGGAACGAATGTTCGAGAGGATGAACCAACAAGGGGACACCGGACGTGCTCCCCCTACTGCTGAAATGGTCGAGCAAGCGAGGTTTGGTGAGTTTCGCAAGGCGAACCCACCAACCTTCCGAGGAGCCATGGACCCGGACAAAGGCGATGAGTGGATCAAAAACATGGAGAAGATCTACTCGTGGTGGCTTGCTCGGAGGAGCAAAGGTCACCTTCGCTGCTTATATGATGGAGTCGGATGCCGAGTTCTGGTGGACTGGCACCGAAGACTGCTAGAAGCTTCGTGCTGCTGTCAATCGAGCTATTCAAGACCTACTTCTATGAGAAGTACTTCCGGTCCGTGAGGAACGCGAAAGACATTGAGTTCATGCAACTGACTCAAGGAGGGTCTACTGTCGCCCAGTACACGGCGAAATTCGAGGAGCTGATTAAGTTCTCTAGGGTGTTCCAAGGAAACCGCGACGAGGTGTGGAAGTGCGTCAAGTATGAGGCCGGACTAACGGCAGAGCTCAACTATCTTTGTAGCGCACATGGAGATTAGGGACTTTCCAACCCTAGTCAATAAGTGCCGGATCATGGAAGAGGGGAGAAGAAAATCAATGCTGCAAGGGCAAGACGTAAACAAGGGCTAGCACCTCAAGCCCCAAAATTCAAGCCCCAATATCCAAACCAATGCCGAAATCACTATAATCCCTACCAAACCAACCAGTTCAGACCACAACAACAACAAAGAACCCCTTCCACCAACAACCCAAGCAGCCATACCGACCACAATTCCGAACAACAACAACAACCGCAACAACCACAACAACAACCGACAAGGAGGGTCCGGCCCCAAACAACCAAGGAGGTCAAGTGGGACTAAGAACAGGGCGCCTCAAGGAACCCCGCCAAGCTATCCCGCCGTGCTATGTCCCAAGTGCGGGAAGGATCATGGCAACCGCCCTCGCCTAGCGGGCGTAATATCTGCTCGATGCGGAAAGCCTGGCCACTACGCCAAAGAATCGCACTAATGGGAGGCCAGTGAGCCGTAATTCGGCCGCAACACCAAGGAGGGTCTTCACCCTCAATGTAGACGAGGCGGACACATCCAACGGTCTCATAGAAGGTAAGTGCGAAATGGATGGTAGAACCTTAATCGTGCTATATGACTCGTGCAACACATTCTTTTATTTCATATGCTAGTGTCGAGGCTCTAAATTTGAAAACTTCCAAACTTCCTTTTGATCTTATTGTCTCTACCCCCACAAATCATCCTGTGAATACTTGTTATTGTTGCCTAAATTGTCACCTCACCACAGAAAATAGATCATATGTTGTGGATTTAATTTGTTTACCCATGAAAGGTATAGGAATAGTTCTTGGCATGGATTGGCTTCACGCCAACCGTGTATTAGACTGTGACGCCAAAAGCAGTCGTCTTTCCTTCTCCCCTAGTGAAATAAGTCAACCTTTGAAACTCTATCTCAATGCCGTAGAGGTCCACCTGTAGTGGGAAAAGGACTAAGGGATATGTTCTCCTAGCCGCTAGCGAGGTACACTTTGAGCATTTAGAGAATATACCTATAGTGAGAAACTATCCCGAGGTGTTTCCTAAGATATACCCGAGTTCCCTCCCGAGCGAGAAGTGGAGTTCTCCATTGAGTTGGTTCTGGAGCGGGACCAATCTCCATTGCCGCCTATAGAATGTCACCCCTAGAACTAGCCGAGCTTAAAACCCAACTTGAGGAACTTTTAGAGAAAAGCTTCATAAGACCTAGTGCTTCACCATGGGGAGCCCCGGTCTTGTTTGTGAAAAAGAAGGACGGGAGTATGAGGTTGTGTATAGATTATAGGCAATTGAACCGTGTGACAGTGAAAAACAAATACCCTTTGCCTAGGATTGATGATCTCATGGACCAATTGAGAGGAGCGGTAGTGTTTTCCAAGATCGACCTAAGGTCAGGATACCACCAAATTAGAGTGAGAGATCAAGATATACCAAAGACCGCCTTTAGAACTCGGTATGGACACTTTGAGTTCGCGGTGATGTCTTATGGGTTGACAAATGCTCCTGCAGTGTTTATGGATTACATGAATAGGATCTTTAGACCCTATTTAGATCAATTCGTGGTCGTTTTTATAGATGATATACTCATCTATTCGAAGACCCACGAGGAGCATGAGCGTCATTTAAGGATAGTTTTGGAGATTTTGAAGGAGAAAAAGCTATATGCAAAACTCTCTAAGTGTGAATTTTGGTTGGAGGAGGTCAAGTTTTTAGGGCACGTTGTATCAAAAGGAGGTATAGCCGTTGATCCTAGTAAGGTAGAAGCCGTAATGAATTGGGATAGACCAACCCACCGTAACGTAAATACGGAGCTTTTTGGGTTTAGCAGGCTACTACCGTAGGTTTATCAAAGGATTTTCCCAGTTAGCCCTACCCTTGACCAAGCTCACTAGGAAGAATGCCCCGTTTGAGTGGAGCCCCGAATGTGAGAAGAGTTTCCAAGAGCTTAAGGAAAGGTTAACCACGACCCCAGTCTTAGTCTTACCTAGCCCCAATGTACCCTTCGAGGTATATTGTGATGCTTCGGGCAAAGGACTAGGGTGTGTGTTGATGCAAAATAGGCAAGTGGTAGCCTATGCATCACGACAACTCAAGCCTCACGAGGCTAACTACCCCACCCATGACCTAGAATTAGCCGCCGTAGTGTTTGCCTTAAAGATGTGGAGACACCACTTGTATGGTGTAAGGTTTGAAGTTTTCTCCGATCATAAGAGTCTCAAGTACCTCTTTGATCAAAAGGAGTTAAATATGAGGCAAAGAAGGTGGATGGAATTCCTCAAGGACTACGATTTCGGTTTAAGTTACCACCAGCAAGGCTAATGTAGTCGCGACGCCTTGAGCCGAAAGTCGTTACACATCCCACATGATGATCAAAGAAGTTGAGTTGATAGAGAAGTTTAGGGATATGAATCTAGGGATGTCAGGAACCGATAGAGGGATAAAGATGTGCTACCTTAGCGTAACAAGTGGATTTAAGCAGAGAATCATGTTAGCACAACGAGAGAATGAGGAGTTCGAAGAGATCATAGATGCTGTTAAGGCGGGAAAGTTAAAAGGTTTCGAAAGAGGTGAGGATTGGATATGGAGATTTGAGGGAAGGATCTGCGTACCCCAAGATGGTGACCTCCGAGAGAAGATCTTGGAGGAGGCTCACAAAAGCTATTTCACCATTCATCCCGGTGTTACCAAGATGTACCAAGATTTGAAGAAGATGTTTTGGTGGCCCGGAATGAAAAAGGATGTAGTCGCCTGGGTTAGTAAGTGCTTGGTATGTCAGAAAGTGAAAATCGAGCACCAAAAACCTTCAGGTTTGTTGCAACCCCTGTCAATCCCCGAATGGAAGTGGGAATGCATATCTATGGATTTCGTGACAGGATTGCCTAAGACGCAAGCTGGCCATGATGCTATATGGGTGATAGTGGATCGACTAACCAAGTCGGCACACTTTCTACCTATTAGAGTGACGTACTCTTTAGATAAATTGGCTCAGTTATACATCCAAGAGATCGTAAGATTGCATGGAGTACCGTCGACGATAATCTCGGATAGAGATCCGCGGTTTACGTCGGGTTTTTGGGGAGCCTTCCAAAAGGCGTTTGGTTCAAAGCTATGCTTGAGCACTGCTTACCACCCACAAACAGACGGACAATCTGAAAGGACGATCCAAACCCTAGAGGATATGCTAAGAGCCTGTGTGTTAGACCAAAGGGGAAGTTGGGATAGGTACTTGCCTTTGATCGAGTTTGCGTATAACAATAGTTATCACGCAAGCATCGATATGGCACCGTCGGAGGCATTGTATGGAAGGAAGTGCCAATCACCTTTGTGTTGGTACCAGCCTCGGGAGCAAAGTGTCTTAGGACCCGATGTAGTGAGGGAAACAACGGAACAAATCAAGAGGATCCAGGATAGGATGCTCACTGCTCAAAGTAGACAAAAGAGCTATGCGGACAAGCGGCGCAAGCCCTTGGAGTTCGAGGAGGGAGAACATGTGTTCCTTAGGATTACCCCCACTACAGGCATAGGGAGGGCCATGAAAGTCAAAAAGTTGAGCCCCCGATTCCTTGGTCCCTTCCAAATTCTTCAAAGGATAGGAACAGTTGCCTACAAAATAGCCTTACCCCCTAATCTTTCTAATCTTCATGACGTCTTTCACGTCTCTCAGTTAAGGAAGTATGAGTCCGACCCTAGCCACGTTTTAGAGCCAGAGCATGTTCAGTTAAGGGGCGACCTAACTTTCAATCTTCCCCCTACGAGAATCGTGGACCGGGGGGTCAAGCAGGTGAGGAACAAGTCTGTTCCATTGGTAAAGGTAGCATGGGGACGCGACAAATCCGAAGAGCTTACATGGGAGCTAGAGTCAGAAATGCAAGACAAGTATCCCGAGCTTTTCTAAGGTAACGAATTTCGAGGGCGAAATTCTTTTAAGGAGGAGTAATGTAACACCCGATTTTTTACGTCAGGAAATGACCAAAATGCCCTCGAGGTCATTTCTGACCCGAACTCGAGGTAACCAACTCGGTCATCCTCGAAGGGTCAACTCAATGTTTGAAGGGGATTGAATGGCCTTTGAATGCTTTCGAAGCGAAAATTTCGTTTCGCAGCTTAGTCAAAATGACCAAAATACCCTATAAGCGTTTTTACGCGGGTAAAGGTGCCGCTTGAGCCCTAACTTTCCCAGAGGTTTAAAAACATGTTTTCATGTGTCTAGAGGTCTCTGTTCAAGCCCCGGTGATCCCGGGCAGTTTTAGTGCAAAATTACGATTTTGCCCCTGGAATAGTGTTTTTAAGCTTAATGACGTAATTAAGCAAACCTAAGCAATATTAGGCTCTAAACGAAGATTAATTTATTTCCTTAATTAATCTAGAGTCAAAATAATTTATTAAAGTTAATTAGAACCTAAAATTGCTTAGATTAAACTTAAATCCCTTTTTAGAACTCAAGATTCCTAGTCTTGGAATCTTGAATAGTGTTTTCTCTCTCCATTTCCTTAAATCAAGGAAATGTGTCTAGAGTTGTTTAAACTCTAAATTGAGGATTTAACTCTCTAATGGTGCAAGACCACTCCTTAATTATGTCTAGACCACCTTAATTACCCATTTACCTTACCTAAACACCTTCTTACAAATTCCTAATCTTAAGCATAACCAAAGATACACCTAAACACAACTCTAAACCACAATTAAAATGCAAACTAATCCTCCCCATGCATGATGAAGTTTCCGCCAGACCTCATCCCCATTGACCACATGTTTAATTGTTTTCTCACTCAAAGAACCATGCTTGAGCCATACCTTGAGCCATACCTCACCATGCTTTGAACCATACCTCACCATACCTCAAGAACACATTATCTCACCTCATGGAACACATGGAACCCTCCAATTCTGCACCTCTTGGCCGAAAATGCATCAGCCCACATACATCCTCCATTTGTTTCAATTCTCTATAAATAGAATGCCTTGAGGAGCTTGCACCACTTTTAGATCATTTGCTAAGTTTAGGAAACACTCAAAGCTTTCTTTTTCTCTCAAAGTTTTTGTGTTCTTCAAGTTCTTGGAGTTCTTCAAGTTCTTCATCATCTTCATCTTCTTCTTCCATCTTCAAGTTCATCACACCAAGTAGGGATTTTCTTTCATGTGTTCTTTCTTTAAAGTTCTTGTTCTAAGCTTAAAGTTCATAGTTTCTCTTGATTCTTTTTAGAACTTCTTTTTCTTCCCTTTACCTTTTCATTTTTCGGCCATGGGCCTTGGAGAACAAAGGAATGAGAGCTTGATGATGAGAGTTTCATGATGATGTTCATCACTTGAAACAAACTCTAGAGCTTGATTTTTGTTCTTGAGCAAAAGTGTTTCTAGATTTTTCCTTTCTTGAACTTTTGAGAACCTTAACTTTGATGTTGTTTCAAAATGGTTCTAATGACTCAATGATGAGGTCTCATGATGTTGGAGTTTGTATATCACCAAGATCATGGATTCTAGAGTTTCAAACATTTCTTTTCTTTCCTTGAAGTTTCGCCATTTACCTTTTCCTTTTCATGCTAGATGTTTGATTTTTAAATATGTTATGTTGAGTTCTAAGAACTCTAGACTTTTACCTTGTCTTGGTTTGATGAGTTTGGGTTGAGGTTTAAGTTCCTTTAAAGTCTTGTTAAGAGCTCTAGGAAGATAAAATGAACTTGCACAATTTATTTTATGCTTGCATTCATATTTACACTCTTGCTATGCATCTTTACTTTCAAGCCATCACCTAAGAACATAAAGATTAAAATGGAACTTGTATCATCACTTAACTTAATTCTCAAAGCCTTTCTATTTCGGCCTTAAAGTCGATTGTTGTTGGGCCTAGAGCACTAAAATAAAGAATTGAACTTGCATTATCACCTAATTAATTTCTCGAATGCCTATCTATTTCGGCCTTAAAGTCGATTGTTGTTGGGCCAAGAGCACTAAAATAAAGAATTGAATCTTGCATCTTTACTTTCAAGCTTGCACGTTTAAGATTATGCTTCGCATATTTACTTTCGAGTTTACACGTTTAAATTATGCCTTGCATATTTAATTTCAAGTCATCACTTTACCTTGAAAGCAAGATTAAAAATGAAGAGCATGAGCACGTTTAGTTTATGTCGTAACTTAAGAACCTAGAGCTCAAAGACTTGCCCATTTCATTCCAAGTTAAAGTTTAATGCAAACCACACTTTGAATGTAATGCTTTTCGCCAAGTAGTGAAGATGGACTTGCAATGAGTTTTCATCTAGCTACTAGGGCCAATAGCCTATGTTTTGAGTTTTCCTTAAAGTTTGACAATTCTTTATAAGGTTATGTCGTTATAAGTTGTGATTCCAATCTCTTTCAGGGGATGGAATATGTTTTGGTCAGTGACCTAAGGCTTCACTTAGCCTCTTGATGAATTAAAATGTTTTGCAAAGAGTTTTAGAAATTCTAGATTGATTCCAAGAGAAACTAGTTAACTTATGTACCTAGAAATGTCAATTTAATTCTCTTATTGAGGCAAGATGTTTTTGGTTCTGATGTGATGAATGTGATGCTGTATGATGATGTTTTAATGTGTTGGAATGTGTGAAAATATCATGTGATGATGTAGAAGCAAACCTATGCATGATAGGTAAGAAACTAGCTAACTAGAAATACCGTAAAGCTAGAATTTAACATAGTTTTGACCCATTTGTTTATGGAACCAATCCAAACTGTTTTAATGGGAACATAATCAGATTTAGATTGTTTAGACATGAAAAACTTGGTATCATTTGAGTTAGAATCGAATTCTAGCACCTATGGGGAAACTAGTAACTAGAAAACCGTAAAAATGCAAATGTAGAACTCTTAGAACATTTAATTTTCTGGAATCTGTCCAGCACCCTTGCAACATGATAAACATGATTAATAATTAGTCCTTAAGCATAGGAATGTCTCATAATTGATTTAGATTTAATGTATAGCGCCTCAGGCGAAGACGGAACCGAGAAAGGGTCTAAAACGTAAGTTCTAGAACCCCGTAAAAACGAGTTAGAGATTCTGTCCTATGCTATTCAGATTTAAGTATGAACATGAGAATGAAGAATGATGTTTAATATGAGCCTTAGGGGCATAAAATATGAGCGACGGATATTAGAGAGCTATATCTCAAGATTAAGACCCGTAAGGGTCAAAGCATAAGCTACCGTGAGGGTAAGCGTTTGAATGATGTATGATGATGCATGAAGTATGCTAATGATGATGATGTTATTCATATGAGGAATTTATGAGGTTATATGTTTATGTGGCATAAAGCAAATTTGGAAGGAAATTGATTGTAATGACCGTTTTGGCGCCGAATTTCCGACAAATTTGGAAGGAAACTTCGGTGTAATGACCGTTTGGCCCGAATTTCGGGCAAATTTGGGGACTTAAAGAAATTTTGAAAATTAAGGTACTAAGATGGGTTCTAGGATGACACCGGTTCGGCCGAGCACCTCCATAGAACTCATGTGACATCGGTACCATTTTATACTCTTAGGTGACACCGGTTCGGCCGAGCACCCCTAAGAGATTTGCCCTAACCCGTGCACTGATAGTCGGGATTTATGATACGCTTATCGTTAAGTGGTAAGTAAGAAGTACTGACGACTAGTTAAGGTATGAGGTCATAACCTAGATGGATGACACGTTACAGGTGACACCGTTCGGCCGAGCACCCCGATTCGATTGTCTTTTAGGGTGGCCCATGAGGAAGAAAAGTTCATGATTATGATTATGTCACTAAGTTTTGTCCCATATGAATGTTACTATTGCCACTTTATGCCACCAACGATGATGATACTTGATGTTATGCTTTATGTATGTGCATTAGGTAGTGCCATGCATACATTTTCCATTATGTTGCATTCATGACATTAAGATCATCCTAAAATGAACGGACCTTGGCTAAAGTATATTTTTGAAGTTTAAAATGAACTAAATGCATGTTCACTCATTTCATATAATTAAACCCAAGGTTCCTGAGGACGTAGATGATGACACCTAGGTAGTAGGAGGCCCTACTGAGATTCTTTAGCAAGATTCTCACTCCCTCTACCTCTTTCTTTCCGTCACGTCTTCAGATGGCGACGTTCGTGGTGTTCGTGGACACGCCGACATGGGAGGTGCGCCATGACGCGGACCACGGGTCATTCCATTTTGTGGGTCGATGCACGATTAGAGTATTCATGTTCATGGGTCGACCCTTCACTGCCCCTGTACATTCCCATCGTTTCTCCCCCGTCTCACCTTTTGGTGATGACCTAGTGTTCGAGCGCGCACGTCCCCGAGAGGAGAGGCTACGCCGTACTCCACCTTCCGCATCCGCCGTTCGAGACTACCCCGAGTATGTGCCCCGTTGCCCATCGTCCTTCTCGGAGATGGATCCTTCCGAAGACTCGGCCACCCAGATACCCTCCGAGGGGTCCCCCTCCATACCTGTGGACTTCGGAGAGGATAGCGAGCCCACCGTGACTCGGCCGAGGCGTGCACGACGACCGGAGATGCGGCCATACCCTGGGAGTCATATTCGATCCCCACTCCGCCTTTTCACGCCCGAGGAGCTCGCTCAGTTTCCCGGATATGTGCCTCGATTACGAGATGGTCGCCAGTAGGAGGTCGAGGATGGCCCGAGTTAGAGCACACACCACATAGATAGGGATAAACCTTCTTTTGTTTAGAGGTTATCCTATTAGATGCACTCGGGTAGGGGAGTAGATTATGTTTACGTTTTATGTTGTATTTCTTTTCATGTATTTCCCTTGTACTGAATTAAGTCCCACACTTATAAGTGGGCAAGTTATATATATATGAGCTTACATTCAGTGATGTTCATGATGTGCCTTATGTTGTGATGATTGTGAGACGATTGTTTTACTTTGCATGGTTTACCGCTTATCGCATCACGCGGCTCTCACTTTTATTTCAAAAAAAAATTTCCCGTATTTTCCGCTAAGTAATTCAAAGCTAAATGAGAACTATGAAGTAACAGACTAATGATTAACCTAAATATGTTCTAGAGTATTGGGTTAAAAATTAGGATGTTACAAAACGTGTTTCGGAGATCAAAAATGATGTTTTGAGGCATGAACTATGTTGGTTTAAGTCCTAGAGGTTCCAAGCATTTTAAGTCTAACGAGTTTCTTAACTCAAACTTAAGCAATATTAGGCTCTAATGAAAGGTTAATTAATTTCCTTAATTAATCTAGAGTTAAAATAATTATTTGAGGTTGGTTAGAACCTAAAATTGCTTAAGGACATTTAAAATCATTTCTAATTCTTTTCTTTCTTTAAAGAAAAAGCAACTATGAATAGTATTTTTACTATTCACACTTCCATTTCCAAGAAAAAGTTGTCACACTTTAATCAATAGTCATAGGAGTTTGACTCCATTAATCCTACAAGATCACTCTTAATCCAAGGTATTCATGGTCCTAATCACCTAATTAGCTCACTTAAACACTCAATTACACAACCTTAATTAGTGATCTAACCTTGTGTGCTCCTAAACACCTCACTAGTACATGATTAAATTGAATGAAATCTTCCCTCCCTTGGCCTTATGATTTCGGCCACTCCTCCCCAAAATTCAAAAGAAATGTATTTTATGTAGTCAATCAAGTTGTCCTTCAAAAGCCACCCTAAGACCTATGACTTATGCTCTCAATCACACCATGAATGACAACACAAGAGATTTTTCTTCCCTCTTCCCTCTTCCTTCTTCAAGAAGTTTCAGCCAACCGCTCCCCCTCTACTCCTTCATGGTTCATTTGGTTCATTTGTCTATAAATACACAACACTACACAACTTCATTCTTTTGCTCACTGCTTGCAAAATCTCTAAAAGTCTCAAGCTTTCTCACTTCTTTTTCTTTCAAGCTTTCAAGAGTTCTTCAAGCTCAAAGTCCTTCCTCTTTTTTTCGAAAAACACAAGGTAGGGAACCTTTCTAAATATGTCTTTGATCTTTATATTTGAATCTTGTTAGGAAATGATGAATGGTTGAACCTCCATGTTGCTCTTTTCTTTTCGGTTTCTCCCTTTCCTTTTGCTTTAGTTTTCGGCCTCAAGGCCTTGAACATGATAGCTTGATGATGAGTGCTCTCTAGAGGTGACTATTGAATCGTTTTAGGACTTCTAGAACTCTTTTGCAAAACATTTATCTTGTAAAAGGTTTAATTTACAAATCTTGTTGGTAATGACCTTACAAAATTCTTAAAACACAGGAAAACTCTTTGAACATAGATTGTTGGCCCCTTGCAACTAGATAAAACTCATATTGAGCTCATCGTCATCACATGGCCGAAATATGCATCCATGGGGATGTCTCCATGTCCAAACTTTATCTTGAGATAATAAGGGCAAGTCGTTGAGCTCTTAGAGTTTTTAAGTGATGACAAAAAGTAAACGTGCTATGCATTCCATTTTATTCTTCATTGTAGAGTAAAGTGATAACTTTAAAGTAAATATGCAAGACTTGAAAGTAAATATGCAAGACTTGAAAATAAATATGCAAGTTCAATTATTTATTTTAGTGCACTAGGCCCAGCAACAATCAACTTTAAGGCCGAAATAGAAAGGCTTCGAGATTAATTAGGTGATATGCAAGCTCTTGTTTTAAATCTTTAAGTTCTTAAGTCATGACTTGAAAAGCAAACGTGCTAGACAAGAATATAAATATGAGATGCTCTTCGTTCCTTATCTTTAACTTTAAGTGATAGCTTGGAATGTAAACATGAATGCAAGGCTTAAAAGTAAATATGCAATTGCAAAAGCTTGAATATAAACATGAGTGCAAGTTCATTTTATTTCTTATTAGAGCTCATCCAAGACTTTAGAAGGACTTAAACCTCAACCCAAAATTTATCATAGCAAGGTAAAGTAAGCTTTAGAGTTCCTTGCACCAATGTTTACAAAGAAACCATATGGTATGAACATCAACATTAAGCTTTAAGAAAATGGATTGAAAGAACAAACCAAGTTAACATTCCTTCATAACTTTGAAAATGAAAGCTCAATAACTTAAGGAAAAAGGAAAAATGGCCAAATCCATGGGGGGAAAGAAATAGGACTTTGAAGCTCTAGAGGCCATGGTCTTGATAATGCAACCACATAAACATCATGAGCTCTCATCCTTGAGTTATTTTTATCCAAGAACAAGCCTTCATAAACCGAAATCATAGCAAGAAAAAGAGAAAGAAAAACCAAAGCAAGAAAAGGAAAAGAACTTGAAATTTTGAGAAGAAAAGAAAGAGATAACCAAAAAGTGTTGAAGTCAAGACTAGGTTCCAAGCTTTTGAGGTTCCTCAAGTGATGAATATCATCATGAAATCCTCATCATCAAGCTCTCATTTTCAAGTCTCTCAAGGCCCTTGGCCGAAAATGAAAAAAAAAACAAAGAGGAAGAAAGAAGTTCTAAAAGATTCAAAAGAAATTATAAAGCATATAACTTAAACAAGAACTTTGATGGCTAAAACATTTAAAAGAAAATCCCTATCAAGTGAAGTGAGGTTGAAGAAGATGAAGAAGAAGAACTCTTGGTCTTTGAGAGAAAAAGGAAAGCTTTGAGTGCTCTAGAAAACTAAAACTTAGCAAATAACTAAAGGTGGCTCAAGTTCACCCAAGTGTGCTATTTATAGAAAAACAAAACATGAGGGGTGAAAAGGGGGGGAAGAATGACGCCACTTTTAGGGAAGGAAGGAGGGAGAAAATATCTCTTAGTTATGTCATTTTAAGGTAAGGTGTAGGCATGGGTTTAGGCATAGTGTAGGCATGATTCTTTGAATGAAAGAATACAAACATGTGGTGGATATTGGAGGGTGATGTGGCCCCATCTTCTCCATGGAATGGGGGAGGAAAATCTTCCATTTAATTGTGGTTTAGAGGTGTGTTTAGGTGTAGCTTTGATTAGGCTTAGGATTAGGAACTTGTAGGTAAGTGTGTAAGTGAAAGGATAGGTAACCAAGGCTATGTTAAGGTATGATTAGTGAGCACTCTAGCCCATTAGTGGGGTCAAAATCCTACTCTACCTAGGTTTCTTGGAGTATGGAGAGTGAATAGTGAAAACACTATTCAAGATTCTATGTCTTGGGAACTTGAATTTTTAAAAGAAAAAGGGGTTTTTGAGTTTAATCTAAGCAATCTTAGGTTTTAATTAATTTTAATAACTTATTTTGACTCTAGATTAATTATGAGAATTAATTAATCTTCGATTAGAGCCTAATATTGCTTAGGTTTGCTTAATTACATTATTAAGCTCAAATGGCACTATGCTAGGGGTAAAATCGTAATGTTGCACAAAAACTGCCCGAGACCACCAAGACTTAAACATATATTTTTAAACACATGAAAACGTCATTTTAAACCTTTGGGGAAAGTTTTAGGCTCGAACGGCACCTCTACTCGTGCAAAACGCTATAGGGGTATTTTGGTCATTTTGACCCGAAACTGCAGAAAACACGATTTTTGTTTTTGAAATCACTCAAGGACCATCCAATCTCCTTCAAACATTGAGTTGACCCTTCAAGGACTGTCGAGTCGGCTATCCTCGAATTCCGGACAGAAAATGACCTCAGGGGCATTTTGGTCATTTTCTCTTAGACAGAAAATCGAGGCGTTACAATATATATATATATATATATTTCAAAATAAAAATATAAAATAATTATAATTTTTTAAAAAGTTATACCATGTACAAGAAGCACTTTTTATCAAAAAGTAGTATTATAGAAGTAATTTTCAATGTCTTCAATTGCAAATTTTTAAGTGAAAAATGTTTTTGTATTTTTCACTTTCAAATAGCTTAACAATTTTCAATTGCAATAAAAAGTATCTTATAGTTACATGTAAATATGAGATAATTTTTTTCTTCTACTTTTACTTTTGTATCTAATTCTAAGCTTTTTAATATATTAAAAAAGCTTTGTTGAAAAACAAGAAACTTATCTAAATTAGTGTTTTTTTTATAGTTGCTCTCAAATGACTATTGTCCTTCCCATTTAATTAAATATCATTTCTTCACTTTCACTAAAAATATTTGTAGGTAAATTTACAATCTAACATTGAATAATTATTATTAAGAATTATATTTTTAGGTAAATTTATTATTTTATTTCGATTAAATATTTGTATTTTTCCTTATCCATTCTCAATTGTTTATATTTACATACAATTAATTTATTAGACACAATTATTTTAATTTTAAAACTAAATTATTTTTTTCATACATTTTGTAATATAATAATTATTTTCATAATAAAATAAGATACCAGGTATTTTAAAAAATAATGATAATAAAGTTGGAAAATTCTTGGATGAGCACCAATCCACCTCTTTATTCTTGCACACACATAATAAAGTTTATGGATCCCACAAACAAGATAATGAATCTTATATAAAATTAACAAGACCTATTTTTATTATAAGTGTGTGTAAAAATGAAGTGATAAAGTAGTGCTTACACAAAAATCTCTCAGTAAAGGTCAAATTTTTTCCCGTTATGATAGTACAATTAAATATCTGCTTAATTTTTCTTTTTTTGCATTAACAATGTATTCAAATTAAATTTGTAAAACTATTCTAATGTTATCTTGTTTTTATTCAAATAATAATAAGAGAAATAAACTAATTAAGCGTTATTGACTTAATTAACTTTTCATGTTTTGATTTTTCCTTTTTAGTTGAAATCAGAATATTTACCGTCGATGACAGTGATTAGTTCTTTCCTCACCATATGAATTCTCTGGAAAAGGTAAATGGCAGACCATAAAATATGCTCCATCCTCGTGAGCAATGATCGAATTTCCAACCACAGTTAAGGAACAAAATAAGTATTCATCACACCACAGCGATTGGTTATGTTTTTATTTTTCTTATATATAAGATCTTTATCTTTTAAAAGGCAAAGCAATTCTGAATTTTTGTTTCGGCGAACGTATCGTCAAGCATCTTAGCCTGCAGTCGAACAAGAAAAAGGAGAAATTCTATAAATTAAAATAATATGGAATAAACAAAATTCGGTGTCAAAATGACCTTTAATTCCACAGTCCAATCACCCCCAGAATTGTCAAAGTGTCAACCATATTCCTGTTAATAAGTTTGCTACCCTTCCTATCCCCCTCACAAACTGGTTCTCTCTTAGTCTGTTCACCTCCCTAATATGAATACCAACAAGCAGCGAGCCGTTTCCCATTCATTCATTTCTTTTAAAAATCAACCGTTCACTCGACACACCGAATAAATACATAGCCCCAACACACAGATTATGTAGCTGCAACTGTATAATTTTGTTTTTTCTTTTTTTCATATTTATGTATTGTTCTGATTACTGAAAGCTGAAGTAACATCATCATAAGGTCTGCTACTTCAATTATTTGTTATAGATTTATATCAACCATGGCAGATGAGAAATTTCAAACAAGTGCAAACTGGTGGGAATCAGCGAGGAGCGTGAGGTTTGAGAGTGGGGAATCACAGTCTTCCTCGTCTGGCCTCACCAACATAGGCAACTTTGCTTGGCAACAACAACAACAGCATGACATGGTGGACATGAAGCCAAGATCTTCCATGGATTCCATGTCTTCTGTCTCACGTAGTTCCGCTGTGGTTTTCCATGATACCCATCAGAAGCTTCCACCCTCAGATTCTGCGACATCCAGCAACAACCCCAACTTGCACATGATGGATTTGGGGCTCTCATCCCAAGCCATGGATTGGAATCAAGCATCTTTGTTGTAAGTGGAGCTTGTGTCAAGACTCGAGACAAAGACACAGAAAAAAAAAAGGCAAAGAAAAGAAATAATAATTGGATCTTTCGTTTTCTGTGTCTTTCTTCTTTTCATTCTTTTTCTATCTTTTGTGCAATGGGATAATATAACCAATTAATCCGCATATGAGCAGAAAAGGTTGTAACTTTTGTGTGTTTGCTTGATGTTTATTATACAGGAGAGGTGAGAAGGCTTCAGAGAGCAGTTTCAGGTCCATACCGCAAGAGAATTTGAGCGCATCAAACACCAATTTTCAGCAAGAAACTGGGATTAGGTTGTCTCATCAACAAGCTCAGCGGAGATCAGAGAAGTTGTTCTCTGCAGAATCTTCCACTAATGAGTTCGAGGAAGCGAATAGGGGTTTCTCTTTGGATCAAACACAGTTTAGTCCTCAGTATAGCTCTGGGGACAGCAACGTGACAAGCCAAGGCTTACCCTCTAGTTTTCAGATGGATTCCTCAGCTTTGTATGGGAACATTTCAACACTACAAGGACTATCAGGACCAGAGAGCAATCAATCCCAGCAAGGTCCATTCGAGAATCGTCCCATGAATTTTGGTTACTCGTCGAGCTATGGCTTGAACTCCAACGAGTTGATGCCTTCATGGTCTAAAGTTCCTCAGTTCTTGAGAGTTTCACCTCCGAAACAATCAACTACTAACCAGTTGCATTTCACCAACAACGCTCCCTTTTGGAACGCTTCTGAGCCTTCCATTAAAGATGCTCGATCCAGCTTCTTCCCTTCCTTGCAACCGCCATTTTCCACGCTAAATTTCTATGTACAATCAAAGGTATATTGGACAACATGTTTTAAAATAGGGTCATGAATTTTTCTATTTTGGACTTTAAATGTCGATAGTTTACCAGAAATGAGGAAAGAAGGATCAAATTCTAAACAAATTAGTCACATAAGCACATATGAATAGTTTTGGTTAAAAATATATAAATAATTTCATATGAGAGATGCCCATACATAGATTAAAGTGCATTGCTGTATATTATCCCTTCTTGATGATAAAGCATATTTTAGTATAATTAGGGTTAAAATGAAGCACTATACCGCATTTGAGGTCTTCTTCATTGTTTTCACTCATAGTATCATAACCATATGGTTTTGCAGAATATATCTAAAGTTAGGGAGTCGGGTGCGGTGGTGAAGAAAAGTGGGAGTGAGCAAGCACCCAAAAGGCCCAGGAACGAAACACCATCGCCTTTGTCAGCTTTTAAGGTACAATAAGTGCAAGTGGCCTTTTAAAACTTTATATCCCTAATTCTGTATCTTTATTTCTTTTTTTTTTTCTTGTGTATACTTTTATGTCTTTTGGTTTTTAAGTCCATAAACATGGATATGAACCTGTACTCTGCCTCTTCTCTTCTTCTTAGGTGAGAAAAGAGAAAATGGGGGACAGAATCACTGCACTCCAACAATTGGTTTCGCCTTTTGGAAAGGTGAGTTTCTGATGGAGTCATGATCCAACTCTTCTTTTGTGAATGATCACTTACTCTTGTGAATTTTAACCGAAAAAAATGATGATAAGGTTATTATAGGAAGTTATGTTTGGTTTAAAGAATAAAAATAATAATAATTTAAGTATAAAAAATTTATCTCTTTTATTATTATTAAATATAATAAAATGAGTTAGAATTATCTTTATATTTAATTATAACAAAATAAATGTTTCAATAAACACCTAATTTTTAAGTCTTCCAGGAAACAATCACTTCAAATAATATTTAAGTGTTGATAAGTGTACAATAAATATGCATAATAAACTTATATTATATACTTATAACTATTAGATATAGTGATTGGATAAAATGAGTATGGACCACTTATTATATCTAATAATAATAAAATATGTAATATATATTTATTATATAATTTTATTACGGAATAAATACTCTTCATAATATTTTTCACATAGTAGATAACTAATGCTGTTTGTTGATTTTTAAGTTTTATAATACATGTGCTATCCTATCAAAAATAATAATAATAATACATGTGCTATGTTGTGTCAGACTGATACAGCGTCGGTGCTCTCTGAAGCCATTGAATACATCAAATTCCTCCATGAGCAAGTGACTGTAAATTCCATTTCTACTTATTAATTAATATTTTCTAAATTAAAAAAATTAAACATTAAAATATTTTCATCTTAATTATTTTCTTTTTTATACAGGCTTTAAGCACCCCGTATTTGAAAAGTGGAGTTCCAACACAGCATCAACAGGTAGTGTACATACATCATACGTACATGAATTCATATACATCTTAACTCTCAGTTTTTTTAAAAGTAAAAAAAATTAAAGTGATAATAACTAGTATATATGCATTAATGCTGATAATTATTTGGTCAAAAAGATTAGGCTTTTGTACAAAAATAAAATAAAAAAAACATATATTCCGTGATTCTCCCATTGTTCAATTTTTTACACATATGTCCTAAACTAAATTTAATAAAAGTCGACTCAACCTGATTTCTATGATTATGTCATTTTTTGCAATTTAAATCCCAGCAAAGTCGATTGAAAGCGACCTTAGCTCTGCACCGTGTCAGATCATGTCAAATTCTGTCGGTGAAGAAATCATGCAATGAAGTCGAGTTGAATCAACTTTGCACAGTTCAAGGCAGCTTTTTGTCAATGTGTCAGGTACGGAATAGAAGACCACTTAAATCAACTTCTGCATTATACTGAAGTCTATTTGAATTGACTTCAGTATAATGCAGAAGTCGATTTAAGTGGTCTTTTGTTCCGTACCTGACACGCTGACAAAAATCGACTTCTTGTAAATTTTATACTGAACACCTCTTTGAGTGCTGTAATGCTTAATTGCAAACAACACTTCTTCCTTAGAGCAAAAGACTTGACCGACTGCCAAATCATTTTCTCCCGCCAAGCCAAAACCTGAAGCAAACTGAATCAAATCAGACCGCAATGCATTGAAATCCACTGTTGAATAGTGACTAGGATGCTCTCGAGATCGGCACTGAGATTGTGACTGTGGTAAAATCTGTTCACCCAAATTTTCCACATCAAACAACTGTTGGTCTTCCTCAGCATCATCTGTTGCAAAACCAGGCTCCTCCTCTTTGTCATTTTCCTCATATTGGTGCTCGACGATAAAATCAAAATCCCCTAGTGGGCTGGCTTCTGCTAATAGCTGTGGATTTAACAATAATGGCTCTTCAACTTGCCTCAAAAGTTGCGCAAAGCTAAGAGAAGCCAAGTCATCATCTCCTACATAAGAGCTTTCCACAGGATCACGTGGCACTTCACGGGATGAGGATGCATTAGGTACGGCTACAAATGATGCACTTGGAGCTGAATCTCAAGAGCTTACAGAAAGATCTTGGAGTTTGACAAAAAGATATATCGTGCGAACTTCCCTAACGCATGAAAATAAGCAAACATGTGATTGATGTGCTCGTCCTTTCGAATTCAAAACATTTTATATCGGATCCCATTTGGCCCAATTTCAACCGACATCCTATAAAATATTTTTCCTATTTGCTTGTTGTTTCCCTCATACTCTTCCAGTATTCTGCTTTGCAACTCCAACAAACTAACAGGTGGACAGATTACCAACCAAACTTAATTCTCACTACAGAATGTCTCACTCTCCACAGTGTTTATAATCTCACCATTATAGTGGATAAGAACATGAACAGAACCCTCTACCATATTCTAATTAAATTCTTTATTTTGATTTTGAGTCACTCACTTTTTCCGCTATGTGAAAACTAAGCACGGTGTTGTATTTATAAACCAATACCATTAAAAAGTCGAGTTGAATCGACTACTGCCTTTATTCAAAGCGACTTTTTGTCGTGTCAGTGCGAACAGGAAGATCACTTAAATCGACTTCTGCATTATACTGAAGATTGATTTAAGTGGTCTTCATTCTGCACTGACATCGACAAAACTGCTTTGAATAAGAAATCGATTCAACTCGACTTCATTGCATGATTTCTTCACCGACAGAATTTGGTATGATCTGACATGGTGCAAAGCTAAGGTCGCTTTCAATCGACTTTGCTGGGATTTAAATTGTAAAAAATGACATAATCATAGAAATCGGGTTGAGTTGACTTCTATTAAATCTAGTTTAGGGCATATGTATAAAAAATTAAACAATGAAAGAATTCATGTAATATATGTTTTTTTTTATTTTATTTTCGTATAAAAGCCAAAAGATTAAGACTTAAAGAGTTTTAATTCTTCTTTCGTTACATTTCAAAGCAGAATTCTGGCGAATCAAAGGAAGGCGAGGGTACAAAGCAGGAACTTAGAAGCCGAGGGCTATGTTTGGTGCCAGTTTCTAGTACATTCCCTGTGACTCATGAACCCACAGCTGATATTTGGACGCCAACATTTGGAGGAACTTACAGATAATTAATGAGTGGAAAATTGAGCCACGGAACCAATACTCAGCAAACTAGGACGTGTCTTATCAAACCTGGCCCAGTTGGGAATGATAAGATGTAAGAAAAAGGAATATGAGAGACGGCACGGAAGGCCACATAAATATGTAAAGTTAGTGCTGCTGGGTTGGAAAAGATAATAAAATAAGAGGGAGAAAGAGAAAGAGACTGTGAAAAATAGCATTGTTATTTGTACTAACTTTAGTGGCTTATCCTTAATTGGAAAGAGAAAGACGCAGAGATGGGGATTGAAAAAAAATTATGAATATATTATTTGTGTCTTTTGTGTGAGCAAAGAATGTGCATAAAAAATAAAACAAGTAATATTTTTGGGTCGGAAATGCGTTGAGAAAGGGAAATGACCCTTCAAAGGAAGGGCTATAGTTGGGCCAGCTACATGCAGGATAATGATGCAGGGTTTTGGCCAACTTTGCGGCCATTGGAAGAACATTAAGCTGATGGAATAAGAGTTATACTCACAAGGGTGGGGTTATGAATGACAAAGTTGCTGAACGTAGGGAATTGTTAGTCAAAACTTTTGAGGGAAAATTGTTATTCGCACAGGAGATAAATGATCTTTCTTTAATTTCTTCTTGTAATGTTGTGAATAGAGCTGGCAATACCTTTAGTTCAAGGATATGAAAAATATAATCTGAAGGAATCATTGAAATATAGAATGGAAGAGTGAGTGAATGTGGGGTATGTGATTTGATTGGAAATCTCACTTTTGATTTGTTTATTTCTTTGGAATATGTTAGTGGAAGTCAGCAGAGTGGCCCACATTCTTTCCCTAACCACTTGAGTTTGAAAAATGTTACTATTTGAAAATTTTTATCAAAAATTAATTATTTATTTGTAAAACCTATGTAGTATTAATTTTTTTTAATAATATTCTTATTAAATATTATTGAAAGATAAGAGAGACATAGAGAAAGAGAAGAGAGAAAGTTAGAGCATTTAAAAAAATAGGAATAATATAGTTAATTACTCTTAATTTTTTCTAATATTGATAATCTCTTATTCATTTTCTTAATCCTAATAACCATTTAAAATTGAACAATTATTAAGGATGAAGTTGATATTAACAAATTTTCTCTAAATTTAACGTGGATGATTGTGTTGTGCTTGATTGCTTATTAACTTTTAAATAAATATAAGTAGATAATATCTTGTTTTATTAATTGTATCTTTTTATAAACATTAAATATCTATTATGATTTCTACGAAAATACTTCTAGCAATAATTTTTTCTTGAGTGAATGATTTATGTACAGACATAATTTTAATAACATAAATTTAAATACGTTCACCTAAAATTAATAGGACTTACATATAAATGATTATATCTTAAATAAAATTCACTTAATTCATTTTTATTACTTTCAAGAATCCAAAAACTTGACCATTTATTGACTTTCTATGAAATATACCAACATTTTGAACTAGGATCACTAGCATTTTTGAGCCATTTACCAACTATTAGGAGCAAAAATTTGGAGTCACAAAGCAATTTTAGTATTAATCGCCTCTTGTATTTAGACTTATTCCATATAAAGTTAAGCAATCCTCTTAACTTGTTATATCACCCAAATTTGAATAAATACATTATTATTTTCAAGAATTAGAAAACCTAGTCATTTACCAATTTTCTTTAGAACTTGTCAACTTTTTGAACTAGAATCATCAACATTTTTGAACTACTTACCAACTAAAAGCAGAAAAAATTTGAAGTCACAAGACAATTTTGGCACTAATTGTCTCTTGTATTTAGCCTCACTCCATCAATTACGAGGCCAAAAGTTGTAATGCCCCAATTTTTCTGTCTGAGAGGAAAATGACCAAAATGCCCATGAGGTCATTTTCGGCCTAGAATTCGAGGATGGTCGGCCTGGCAGTCCTTGAAGGGCTAACTCAATGTTTGAAGGGGATTAAATGGCCTTTGAATGATTTTGGAGGCGAAAGTCTCATTTTCTGCAATTTTAGGTCAAAATGACCAAAATACCCCTGTAGTGTTTTTACGCGGGTAAAGGTGCCGTTGAGCCCGAAATTTTTCCCGAAGGTTTAAAACAATGTTTTTACACGTTTGAAAGCGTCTGTTTAAGTCCCAGTGGTCCCGGGCAGTTTTAGTGCAAAATTATAATTTTGCCCCTAGTATAGTATTTTTGAGCTTAATGACGTAATTAAGCAAACCTAAGTAATATTAGGCTCTAATCAAAGATTAATTAATTTTCATAATTAATCTAGAGTCAAAATAAGCTATTAAAATTAATTAGAACCAAAAATTGCTTAGATTAGATTTAAATCTCTTTTTAAAACTCAAGATTTCAATCTTGGAATCTGGAATAGTATTTTCTCTCTCTAATTCCTTAAATCATGGAATTGTGTCTAGAATTATTTATGCACTAAAATGAATTTATAACTCACTAATGATGCAAGACCACTCCTTAAACATGTCTTGACAACCTTGATTACCCATTTTCTCACCTAAACATTTTCTTATAAATTCCTAATCTTAATCCTAATCAAAGATACACTTAAACACAACTCTAAACCACAATTAAAATACAAGAAATCCTCCCCATGGCTGATGCAAGTTTCGGCCATCTCTTCCCCCATTTACATCACATGTTGATTTGTTTCTCACTCAAAGAACCATGCTTGACCTATACTTACACCCATACTTGAACCCATACCTAGTCATGCTTTCTACCATGCCTTGGACCATACCTTGAAGAAGATATTTCCTCCTCCTTGTGCTGTAATGGCCGAAGCCCTCTCTCCCATTTACACCTCTCATTTTGTTTCATTTCTCTATAAATAGCATGCTTGGGTGAACTTGTATCATTTTGGGTTCATTTGCTAAGTGTAAGTTTTCAAAGAGCACTTCAAAGTTTCCTTTTTCTCTCAAGTTCAAGTGTTCAAGTTCTTCATCCTCTTCTCTCATCCCAACCTTCAATCACTTGGTAAGGATTTTCTTTCAAGTGTTTCTTTCATTTAAGTTCTTAATCTATTTATTTGTTCATAGTTTCTCTTGAATCTTTTTGGGAACTTCTTTTCTTCTCCTCATTCTTCTTTGTTTCGGCCATGAGGCTTGAAGAGCAAAGGAATGAGAGCTTGATGATGAGGGTTTTATAATGATGTTCATCACTTGAACAAATCTCTAAAACTTGATCTTTGTTCTTGATTGACAAATGTTTATAGTTCTCGCTTTCTTGAACCTTGAAATCTTTAACTTTGATGATGTTTTAAAATGGTTACATGAACTCAATGATGAGGACTCATGATGTTGGTGTTAATACATCATCAAGATCATAGTCTCTAGAGTTTCAAAATGGTTCTTCCTTACTCTCAAGTTTCGGTTTCTTTTCTTTCATTTTCTCTAAAATTTCGGCCAACCATCCTTGGTGGCCCAACATGATAGCTTGATGATGAGAGTTCTAGTTGATGACTTTGTGTTCACCACAAAGAAACCTCTAAAGCTTGAGTTTTCATAAAGGTGTTATAAAGTTCATTTATGGTTATATTTTTAAGGAATGATCTCTTGAGTTCTAAGAACTCTAGACCTCATTTTACCTTATCATGATAAGTTTGGGTTAACGTTAAAGTTCCTCTAAAAGACTTGTATGCGCTCTAATAAGAAATAAAATGAACTATCATTCATATTTATATTCAAGCTTATGCATTACATATTTACTTTGAGCTTTGCATTCATATTTATTTTCCAAGCCACTTAAAGTTAAAGGATAAGAAATGGAGTGCATCTCATATTTACGTTCTTGTTTAGCATATTTACCTTCTATCACTAAGGAACATAAAGATTTAAAATGAGAGCTTGCATTATCACCTAATTAATTCTCAAAGCCTTTTTATTTCGGCCTTAAAGTCGATTGTTCTTTGGGCTTAGAGCACTAAAATAAAGAAATGAACTTGCATGGCATATTTATTTTAAGCCTTGCATATTTAAATTCCAAGCCTTGCATCTTTACTTCAAGTCTTGCATATCTAAATTTCAAGCCTTGCATATTTATTTCAAGTCTTGCATATTTAAATTCTAAGTCTTGCATGTTTACTTTAAAGTTCTCACTTTACTTTGTAACGAAGAATAAAAATGAAGTCATTAGCATGTTTAAATTATGTCATCACTTAAAGACTTTAGAGCTCAAAGACTTGTCCATTTTATCTCAAGTTAAAGTTTAGTATGGAAGCATTCTTTGAATGCATAATTTCGGCCAAGTAACAATGATGAGCTTGGAATGAGTTCCATCTAGTTACAAGGGCCAACAACCTATGCTCTAGTATTTTCTTTGAGTTTGACAAGTTTTATAAAGTTATGACCAACAAGATTTATGATTCTATTCCTCTTCCAAAGGAGTATTAAATTGGTTACTGACCTAAGGTTATTTTTAGCCTCTTGATAAAATACAATAGTTTGTAAAGAGTTTTAGAAGTCCTAAAATGATTCCAAGAGAAACTAGCAACTTATATGCTTTAGAAATGTCAAATTATGTGTCTTTTGAACATTGAACAATTCGGTTCCATCTTGATATGTTTGATGCTGAATGATGATGTTTTGATGTGTAAGAATGTGTGAAAATGATATATGATGAGGTAGGAACACTTCTATGTATGTTAGGGGAGAAACTAGCTTCATAGGAAAACCGTAAAGTTGGAATTTAATGTATGTTTAACCCCTTTAATCTTAATCAATGCCAAAACTGTTTTAGTATGGTAAAAACCAGTTTAGGATTGAATAAACATGAAAAATTTGGTTACATTTGAAGTAGGATTGAATTTTAGCAACTATAGAGAAATTAGTAACTAGAAAACCGTAAAAATGCAATTGTAGAACTCTTAGAACACTTAATTTTTAGAGTCTGTCTAGCAACCTCATAATATGGTAAACATGGTTTATAATTAGTTCTTAGGTATAGGAATGCCTCATAATTGGTTTAGATTTAATTTATAGTGCCTTAGACGAAGACGGAACCAAGAAAGGGTCTAAAACGTAAGTTCTAGAATCCCGTAATTGTAAGTTTATAACTCTGCCCTCAAAGAATGGTGCTGCCTAGATTCATTAAAGAGCATAAATGATAGTAAGATTTGTTAGAAGAGAATCCTTATGTGCATAAGAGGTTGATAGAGCACAATAGAATAATTACATCTTAAGTTTAAGGCCTGTAAGGGTCAAAGCATAATGAGTTTCAATGTTACATGTGAACGTATGAGAATGATTATGTGAACGCATGGAATTATGATGGAGGATGCATGTTTGATTGACTTATGTGGCATAAAGTAAATTTGGAAAAAATCCGGCATGCTGCTGTTATGCTACCGAATTTCTGACAAATTTGGGGACTTAGAAAGTTTTTGAAAAACCTATGAGATTTTATTTATTAGGTACTAAGATGAGTTCTCGGATGAGACCAATTCGGCCAAGCACCTTCAGAGAACTCATGTGATATCGGTACCAAGATGTATTCTTGGGTGACACCGGTTCGGCCGAGCACCCCTAAGAAATGCCCCCTAGCTCGTACTGGATAAGTTGGGATTATGTTTATGATACGCTTATCGGGATTGATAAGTAAGAACTAGTGACAACTAGTTAAGGCATAAGCTCATAACCTAGAGATGTGACACGTTACGGGTGACACGGTTCAGTAGAGCACCCCGAGCGATTGTCTTTTAGGGTGGCCCATGAGGAAGAAAAGTATGATGATTATATCACAAAGTTTTCCTATATCAGATTTCAATTGCCACTTTATGCCATTACTATGATGTTCTTAATGTTATGATTATTATTCTTGCATTAAGTAGAGCCATTCATACATTCTTTAATATGTTGCATCCATGACATTAAGAATCATACTAAAATGAATGGACCTTGGCTAACTATGTTTCAAAAGCTTAAAAATGGACTTAGTGCATGCTCACTTATTTTGTATACTAAACCCAAGGTTCCTGAGGACGTAGATGATGACACCTAGGTAGTAGGAGGCCCTACTGAGATTCTTTAGCAAGAATCTCACTCCTTCTATCTCTTTCTTTTCGCCACGTCTTCAGATGGTGACGTTCGTGATTTTTGCGAACACCCCAACGTGGGAGGTGCATCATGATCCAGACCACGGGTCATACCATTTTGTGGGTCGCTGTGTCGTTTGTGTATTTATGTTTGTTTGACGGCCCTTCAGTCACCCCGTACATAGTCATCGATTCTCTCCTGCCTCACCTTTCGGCGACGACTTCGTGTTCGAGCGCGCACGCCCTCAAGAGGAGCGAATCCACCGCACCTCACCGACAGCTTCTGCCATTTGGGACTACCCACAGTATGTGCCCCGCTCACCTTCATCATTCTCCGAGACGGACCCTTTGGAGGACTCTGCCACTCAGGTACCTTCCGAGGGATCCTCCCCCATTGTGCTGATGGTCTTTGGGGAGGGTAGCGAGGCTTCTGTCACTCAGTCAGTACGTGGAGGACGGGTGAGATGATTCCCCGCCGTGGAGCTCATGCCCAATCAATGTAGCACATAGCCGCCCTGGCCAAGATAGCCCAGTGGATCGGATACATCCCTCCTTTCTAGAGAGGCCCTTGATGAGAGGCGACCGTCGCGTTCTGGTGCCCGAGCTCTAACTAGGCCAGGATAGCCTCCTTTTGTCTTAAGGCTATCTATTTTTAGGCGCACTAGAGTTAGGAGAGTTTCTTTTTATGTCTTCTGTTGTACTTTCGTGTTCCCTGTATTTTTATTTCGGTTGTACTAAACTAAGTCCCATTCTCCATGAGTGGGCATATCATATTATATAAATATGCAGTTCAATTTTATTGTGATGTGCCTTTACTTGCTTTATGTTATGATGTTATGAGATGCTTGCTTTATTTCCTTTCATACTTTATTGTTTATCGTGTCGCGTGGCTCTCACTTTGCTTTTATAATTCAAAAAAAAATTTATCAGTATTTTCCGCTAAGTATTTTAAAGAAATAAGGAAACTATGACGTAACAGACTAATGATTAACCTAAATATGTTCTAGAGTATTAGGTTAAAAATTAGGATGTTACAAAAGTCCTCTCAGATTTGTCATATAATCCAAATTTGTGTAAAAATATATTATTTTCAAGAATCAAAAGACTTGACTGTTTACCAACTTTCTTGGCAACTTACCAACTTTTTAAACTAGAATCACCAACGTTTCTGTAGCATTTACCAACAAGTACTAGCAAAAAATTTGACCATTATTTGGCCTTAGGAGACATTTTGGATGATGTGTTGACTATCAATTCATCAATTCAAAGCGCCCATAAATCCTCCAACATAGTCTTCTAATTCAATTTCTCAAGAAAATTCAAATCCCCTTCAATATTAACAAAATTGATAATATACCAACTTTTGCCGTGATTACCAACAAATTTATCACCAAAAACCAACATATATACAGCAGTTACCAATGGGTACCAAAAAAGAATTTGGCCAGGATTTGGCCTATGAGCACATTTTGGATGTTGTGTTGAGCACAATTCATCAATCCAAAGGGCCTATAAGTCCTCTAGCATAGTCATCGAACTCAATTTCCCAAGAAAATTCAAATCCCCTTCAATATTAACAAAACTAATATTTGTGTAGCACATACCAATAGGTACTAGAAAAGAATTTGACCAGTATTTGGCCTTCGAGCACATTTTGGATGTTGTGTTGAGCACAATTCATCAATCTAAAGGGCTGATAAGTCCTTTAGCATAGTCCTCAACATGACATCCAATTTGTGCTTCAGGACCAAAGTAATTTGAAAATTTTCCTGAAACAAGTGGGCAATTGGCCACAACATGTTGGTAATTAGTTATCAAAATATTGTAACTCTTTAAGAAAGTTAGTATCTTTTCAGTTTTTGTTTATATTCAATTAAATAAGAATTTTATAAGAAATTGAGTTAGAAAATTAGTTTACATGACTCCTGAGCTCCATAAAACCTTAAATAGTTATCAATTTTTTTTCTAATACACGTTTATAAGTGCTTCCAATATATTGGTAATTCCTTATAAATTTTTTGGTATTTATTCAAAAATGTATCTTGTCAGTTTTTTATATTAAAGAAGAAAAGACTTGTATGAGAAATTGAGTTAGACAACTAGTTCAGAGGATTTATGGTCTCTATGGATTGATGAATCAAATCTCTACATGACATTCATATTGTGCTCTAAAACCAAATTAATTCGAAATTTTTTTTGGTTCATGTTGATAAATACTTCCAATATGTTGGTAATGCCTTTTCAATTTGTTGGCAATCTTCTAAAAAAGCTAATAGCTTATAAGTTTTTGTTTATATAAAAGGAAATATGAATTTTATGAGAAATTGAGTTGGAGAACTATGTTAGAGGGCTCATGAGCTGTAATCACTCTATGGTTGATGAATCAAGCCTTTACACAACATCTATATTGTGTTCCAAAACCAAAGTGATTCAAAATATTTTTTCTGATTCACATTGATAAGCGCTTCCAATATACTAGTGATTCCTTATCAATGTGTTGGTGATCTTGTTAAAAGACTAGTATTTTATAAGTTTTTGTTCATATTAAAGGAGATAAGAATTTTATAAGAAATTGAGTTAGAAAACTAGTCTAGAGGACTCATGGACTGTATGAATTAATGAAACAAGTCTCTACACGACCTCTAATTTACATTATGTCTCTTTACAAACAAATTAGAACCAAACATAATCAAAAGCTCCTGCACAATTTGCATGCTTATCTTCATTTAAATTTATCAGCAAGCCAACAAGATTCTAAGTAAAAAAAGAAGAAGATGAAATTGAATACAATCAAAATACATTGTTATCCCAGATTACTCATGTGGGCATGACTTATAATACATAATTCTATGAATGTCTATGACTATATAAGGAAGTTCCATTGAGACTAAGAATATTGCATATTCTTATCCCCTTTCTTAATCCTTGGTTCCCCACCACTTGTGATAGCCATTTCATGTAACTTGATTGACTCTTTCTTTGAGTCATCTTTAGTCCTCAAATGCAACTTCATAGAAAGTCTTTTGAGTAAAGGAAGATCTTGCTTTTTTTTTCTGTGCTGCTGCTATATCCAAGTCCAGTATGAATCAACAAATTGTGTAGGAGCTTTAATTTTTTGGAATTGAGCATGCATTATTTCAATCTGAAAAGGATTAAAATAGCCATAAATAATATGGCACATAATAATATGTTAATTGATACTTCCCTTTATCTTTGCCAACTTGAGATCTTCATCCAATCTCATGTACAAATGGAATTCTGCAAATCCTAAAAGTGAAGGAACTTCATGAATGAGTTATGGTCTTACAGCTTAATTCTTTAGCAGCCACGGTTCCTCACTTTGAAGGACTTGAACAACGAATTGGGTTAATGGAAACTTCATTGAGCTTGTTTGTGATATCTTGGATTTCATTCAAAGTAATGTGATTAAAGTAAGAGAACTAATTTAGAGAGTAAATGTCTAAATGCAAGTTTTTTAATTGTGTAGTTTTGTAACTGAAGACCTTCAATAAGATGGATCAAGTGAGAAACCATGAAGGCTATGCATAGTTTAACAAGTGGAAAATTTCAAAGCTACAATTGGAATCTTGTCATTGTTTAGGACTTATGAATTGTTTTCCTTTTTACATACAACTAGATTAGAATTAATATATTATTATATTTAAATTTTCATAGCTTTAACTTTGTATGATATATCTTTTGTTTTAGTGGAAAGCATTTGATCCAGTATGTATATAGTGAGGTGCTAAGAGCAGCTTATTAGTTGTTGGAGAATAATTAGTTTGTATGCATTTAGTTATGTATTGGTGGGGGCATATTCAAAATCTCTATGTATTTGATCATGGAATGAGTAGGACAAGATGTTATATTCAGTCTTCTATTTTTAGCATGGATCTATGCCATTGTTTTTGCTAATATTGATTGCAAATTCTTCAAGATAACATTAATCCCATGCTTTTCTCAATGACAGTCAGATGTAGGCACATTTATAACATATCAACAAATGCATACAAACTAATCATTCTTCAATAACTAATAAGTTGCTCTCAATACCATGCTTCATACATATTGGATCAAATTCTTTCCACTAAGTCAAAGGATATATCATACAAAGTTAAAGCTTTGAAAATTGTAAATCTAATAATATTAATAATAATCTAGTATGTACCCGAAAAACAATTCATTAGATCTAAACAATTACAGCATTCCAACTACAACTTTGAAATTTCCCACTTGTTGAACTGTGCATTGCTTTCATGGTTTTTGAAGGAAAGGGTGAAAGAAGCAAAAGCTACATCAACCATTGCTCTGTATTTTTTGTCAAATTCATCTCTGTTCTTTTTCAATGTAAAGCTGTGTTCAAGAAGAAGTTTAGATATTTATCATTACAATTCTCAAATAACACAAAATGAAATAAACAGAGAGTCTAATCTTTCAAATTTTGGAAACATCTTATAACACAAGTGAACATGCTAGTATAAAATATAGAAGTGAATAGCTCTACATAGAAGATGAGTGACAAAAGGAAGGACAATTCCTTTTTTTCTTTAGAATTGAACTGCTGACCTAACATTGAGTAAAATAGAAAAATGTAAATGCCAATTATGCATGACTTTACCTAACCAACATAAATTTAGCCAAAAATAAACCAAGAACACATTTTATAGTGGAATAAAATAACATCGATAAGAACAGATTGGTATAGAAGCATGGACCTTTTTAATAACTAATTGCTTCTTTCTTTCTAAATTAACTGATTTAGCAAGCGGTTAGCTTTCCCAAGCTCTCATCTGTGGGTTTCAGAAATCACCTGATGCCACAGATTGAGTAGTTCTGTACTAGCCTCTCCAAGCTAACATGAGTAGTATTGTACTAGCTTCTCCAAGCTAACAACAATAGTATTGTATTAGCCTCTCCAAGCTAACCCATGATTAGTAGCCATCCCTATAGTAACATTGAAAGTTGTCTTGACACTAGCCTCTCCAAGCCAAATTGTAAGCAATAGCAACCTCTACTGTTATGTTGAAAGTAGTCTTGACACTGGCCTCTCTAAGCTAAACCATGACTAGCAGCAACCACTGTTATCTCGTTGCAAGTAGTTTTACCTTAGCCTCTCCAAGCTATGACTTACACTGATCACTAACGGATCAAGGATACAAAGGCTAAGTGTTTGGGTTGCCACTCAAGCTAACCTACACTCAAGTTTTCTTAACATATGCATAGAAGTTCCTAGGAAAAACTTGAACAACTTCCTTCTTCTATTTCTTCCATGGGAATAACATAAGTCTAATTAAGAATGTAGAAGGAAGATTTTCTTTACATTTCAAGGATAAAGCTGATTACATAAAATGATTGAATATTCCAGGAGTAGGAAGAGATTTTTGCAGAGTTTCCTCTTTTGAATCTTCAAATCTCTCATCTGTCTTCAAGCTTAGCATCTCCTTTTATAATGGTCTTTCTTTGTGACCGTTGCTATAGATCAGTTCCTCAGGTGACACGTGTTGATTATTAGTTGTGTTTTGAAAGAAATAGCAAGAAAAGAGGTTGACAAAACTGTCACATCAGTTGCAGAAGCCATTATAAATATGAGTTTTCTAATCTTCCTTCAAAAACCACTTTTCTATTTTCTGAGCTTGCTTTCTGAGCTCCTCCTTCATGAAGCCAGAGTGATTAATCAAATGGGTAGAACAGATGATGTACCAGTTTGAAACTGGTTTGACTTGATAATTTGAAATTCGAATTTCAAATTTCCCTCCCTTTCCTGTAGCATTCTTTACTCCACTTATGAGTGAGCTTTCTGATGTACGCAGCCAGTCCCTTGAAGAGTTTTTCATTTTCTGATCTTCAATCAAATCTTCTTTGCTGATTAAATCTTTGCGATTGTGATGATTGAAGATTAAATAACACGTTGCATATGGACATATTCTGATTTCTTCATCTTGAGTGTACTTTTTGATGTCCTATGCTACTTTTTGAAGTCTCTAAACTTGGCTTCTTGTAGCATTGAAAACTTCTTCACATCGTTAGCTATCAAAAGCTTGGATAAGGATATAATTTCACTTCTATTTCATAACAAATCTCATGACATTTTCACACATGCATAGTGAAATATATATATACCTATTTGAGTAAACCATACTCTTACTAAACGATAGATACTTGTTGTAATCTTACAAGAAACTCAAGAGAGAAATCAGTCATTCTTCAAAGCATTTTCTTTGAATTAGTTTTGTTGTCATTCAAAACACATGAGCGCATAGGGTTTTGGAGCTAGCAATCTCCCCGTTTTTTATGATGACAAACCAATTTGAAGAAAATCTTTTGAATAGATAATTGAAAGAAATATTAGAGAAAAGTAAACGTGATATGCATATTCTTTCAATATATCATAACGAGAAATTTTCAGGAAGTTCTTTTTCTTAAGGCATGATATGAATCATATAAAAAACTTCTTAGCCTTAAGTGACATTTAATCAAGATTGTTGTTGTTTCGTTTTAATCATAAGACAAACTTAACGTACTTTATGATCATTGTGAGAGCAGATGTTAAAGAGAAAGATATTTAAGTTATGGATAAACAACCAACTTAATCATTTGTCAAAAGCAAAAAAATTTATGAAGATTCTCATGCTTGGAAACTAAACAAGTAAAAACTTGTAATATTTTATCTTAGCTAGATCCATTTTTAGCAAGTCTTAATCCAAAAAGGACTTTGAAAGGAATGCTCAAAGATATGAAAAACGAAATAAAGCATTCATAAATTTTGAAAAGTAGACTGATGCTTGTGTAGTTTTTGATGCTCAGAGAAACCATAAGAAGGATAAGATTAACATATTGCTATGGAGGGTTTCTAAAGCTCATATAGGGATCAATCCCTGAATAAGCAAGAAAGAGATTTTTGAACTGAGCTATGAAACTTTCTTATAATAACCAGATTATGAAAATGATGTTTTCAAAATAGAAGATGTATGATCCTTTTTAAAATAGGTTTTGTAAAAACGAAACACATTACTTTTCGAGAGATTTCTGAAGCTTGTTAACTGATCTTGGTATTTTTAACACGTATACACGTAGGTTTCTAAAGACAAGTCAGAAAGAAATTATATACAACCAAACTTTGATCAAGTTATATACATTACTTTAGAAAACCATCTCTTTCAAGAGTAAAGGGTGAAGAGAAAAATGATTAAGCTTATTATGTATATCAAGACTCAGCGTATAAAAACAAGTATCAGAGCCACAAATAACTTGTACTCCTAAAGGTGCTTTGCCATAGCTAATCATAAAACATATGCAAGCACAAATCCATTGTGTATAAAAAAACATGTCAGAACATACGTATTCAAGATAAGAAGCAAACATATGTCAGGGATTTATGTGACTAGCTGAGCTTAGATAGAGCAATGATATGACTCAGAGCATAAAATAAAACAAGCATGAAGCATGATAAGTATGTATGCATCAAACACATGAGTTAAAGAAGGTATATAAAAAGCAAAAAAAAAAAAAAACGTGAAGGGATCATGGAAAATGAGGAAACAAAAGGGTTATATATAAACAAAGCAAACAAAAGCAATTTGTCCAGAGATATACAAAAGAAATGCTAAAAACAATCTCTGGGCTCTCCCTCTTAGCATGTGCTATGCTTGAGTTCCTTACTCTAGCCTTCATTTAAGCATAGCTCCCCCTGAATTCCCTAAAGCCCAGGTTTTCTTCAAACAAAACTTCTCCCCCCTTTCGGCATTATAAAAAAGGATGTGTGCCAGGAAATGCACGCTGTATCCACTGAAACATCTAAAACGTCTAAAGTTGTAGATATTCCAGCTATCTCAACTGAGAACCATGTGCAGCCAAGGTTGCTTCAAATTTGTCCTGTCTAGAGGAAATCTCTCTCAGATTCCATAGGATGACTTGATAACTTGCTGGAGTTTCTATAGTGGTGGCAAATTGATAGGCGCAGAAGCAGCTTTGGGAGATAGCTCTAGAATGTCTAGGGTACAATATCCCCTGATCTTGGTGAGTCAGCCCTAGTATCATTTCATACATTAGAAGAAAGTGAGGATAGTTGTCCATGAGCATTTCCAAATGTGGCAAAGATAGAAGCAGAAATTGCAGGAACAATGATAGGTTCTATAGCATCAGCATTCAACATATGGGCCAAAGAAGGATCAGGAAGATTTTGTGCAGGAGCAGAGAAGTCAGGAACATTTTGACCTAGTGTAGTGGCATCAGCTTCCAGAATAATAGGTGCTGGATCTTCAAAATTTCCATTCCTTTCTTCTTCAACAGAAAGGATATGAATGGAAGAGGGAGGCAGTGATACAAAAAGAACAAGAACAGAACAAGTTTCATAGTTCTCCTCATTTGGTTTTTCAATAATAGGCTTCATTTGAGGCTCTTTAGGTGCCGGTCTAAAACTTGTCATGGCACATAGTCTAGGTTTTTCATTGCTCAGGAGATTTTCCTCTTTTTCAGATAATGATGTTGCAGCTTGTTCTTTTTCAGCTTCTTCCTCTTCATTATCACTCAGCACGGTTACACGATATCCCTTCTCCTGAAACTTTTTAACTTCCTCCCATCAAACAGTAACACTTGATACACTTTTTTGCATCTTGTTGCACCTTAGCTCAATCTCCTTTCTGCTGATAATCTTTTTCGATTTGGTTACAGCTCCTAATGCTTGAGTGCTTCCCTCCTCTCTTCTTTTTGTTCTTCTTTCAGAATGTTGGATTAAAGGGATATTCTTTCTTCATCAGATTCACTTTCAAGAAGAATGAGTTTTTTTTCCCTTTAGCCTTTTCTTGGTTGGACTGAGACTTCTAAAAAGCCTCTGAAGCTTATTTAGCTCTTGTTTTGGGACTTTACCTTGTAGGCTCTGTTATTTGGAAGATTGACCTCTTTCTTGAGTTTTGAAAGAAGAAGGTGTGAAGATGGTTCTTTCCACTAGCTTATACCTTTCGTTGTCAAGAGAAAAGTCCAACTTTTGAAGCACCTTGGTTATAAGCATGCCATAAGGAATACTCGTAGTTCTGCGAGTTGCCTTTGTTGCAACACTTGTCATGTAGTCAAGAATGAGCATCAACAGGTTCACTTTTCTTTTTGCTATTAGGCAATAAAGAAGCATGCAATCTATTCTAATTAGAGTATTTATGCTGCCAATATGTGGAAGGATAGAAAACTAAACCATTGTGCATACTTTCCTTGCCCGAGCACTTAACATTACTGTAGTAATCTCACTAGGCTTGGGAATGATGGAGTCAGTGAGATACCTAGACACGTCTTCTTCATTTACACCAAGAGATTTAGCCCAATTGGGTGAAGACTTGCAGATTATTCCCTCGCATAGAGCTTTGATGATTTTTACAAGTCCAGAAGCAGTGATCTTGATGGAGCAATCTTTGATCATTCCCCTAACTTGTGATGGCGATGCTCTCTCTAGACGAGAGTAAAAAGCATTAACTAACCAAGGAAAAATGAGTTCATTAGTTTCTAGAAAATTCTCCCACTTTTGGAAAGTAAAGACATCATTGAGTATTGTGACTTTTTTACGTAGGTCTTTACACAAAGACTCTCTAGGTGCCATTTTTCTGGACATGAAGAATCTCTCAAAATGATCTTGCATACCAATATCTTCAAACATGTACAAGGGTTTTTCTACTAGGGCAGATTCAGCGACATTCTTTTCTTTTGCCATAGAGGAGGTATATGAGTACGTTTGAGAAAATAAGGTTGAAAGAAAGGACACAAGAAAGGTTAAAGCGAAAAAAAAAGAAAAAGTTCAAGGTGAAGGTGAACGGTTACAAAGGCAGGGATGATGCTTAGAAGAAAGATTATAGTGTGGCAGAAGAAGAAAAGTTGTGGTTATATAGAGAAAAAAGTGTATAAGAAATGATCAAGAGAAAGGGTTTAAAGGTTAAAGAAAAGAGAAGTGACTTCCTTAAGAAGATGATGGTTAAGAACAAGTGAGACATAGGGGTTTAAAGAGATATGACATGACTGAAGGTGAAGCGATGTGGAAGAGAGAAAATCTGACGTCATGGATAAAAAAAAATCTCGCCTTTTCATCATTCTGTCAGAAAGAGAGCTTTCTGACTCTTGAATATTCTTTCTAAATAATTTACTTTCTGAGGCTTCAAAGGTTTACTTTCTAACCCTTAGAGGAACTTTCATATCTTATCTTAGATTTTTCTTCTTGCTTAGAGTTCATTGCTCCTATATAACCATCATTCACTGATCCTCAAGACCTTTTTAATGACCAGACAACCTTCTTTTGAATACATCTTCTTCTTTCTGATTGATTCGTCTTCAAATTAAGCAATTTGATTCCTTTCTAATCTTGCAAACTGATACACCATTCCTCACAGAGATCTATGGCCTTGCAAACTGACTTTTGAATTACATTATGGTAGACCTGATCTTGCATACTAATCTTTTGACGTTCTTGCAAACTAAAAAGCAGAGTCTTCATGAGGATATGTATTCTGATGATTTCAGAGTACTTTGCTTGATCTTCAGAGTAACAAAGAGAAACAACCTAGAGAGTTTTATCCATAGATACTCATGCATATGTGAAGGTTTAGAAAAACATTTCAAAGCCAGAAAACAACCAAGAGATCTTCTATTATAGATATTGTGAATACATCTTGATACAAGATCTTCAGAAGATACATCTATTTACTAGGCATCTTTTTTTTTTAAAAAAAGGAAAATTTTCCCAACAATCTTTTATAAGGAGTGCTGATCAGATACTTGTAAGGATAAATAGTACAACATTGCTTCAAATGATAGGAAGGCAACTTACCTCAAGAGATAATCTTGCAGCTGATTCCTTATCCGCAATATCTGAGTTCAAAGATCTTAGTATGCTTGGGCTTTTTCCTTTTAGTCCTTTCTTTTTGCATGGATTTGCTTGCCCTAATGATATCAAATTTATCCGGATAGTCTTTGAGCTTCCTGTTAGTATGGATGATGATGTCTCGAACATGATGAGTAGACTTTGCCTTTCTCTTGAGCTTGGTTAGCATATTCAGCATAGCTTCCACCCAACTTTGACAACTCAAAGCTTTCTCAACATTTATGGATACGGTGGTGGTGATGAAAGCACAGTTGATAAAAAAAAATCCAAGAAATGACTTAGTATTCATACCCTGGAGATACTCTAAGAATTCTGACAACAGAAGACTATTTTTAAAAACTGAACTTTTATGAGGTTACAGTACATTCAGATCTTCCAGCTTCTGTGTCATCTTCAAACTACTCATGTAGTATTTCAGAAAGATCACTTTCTGATCATCTTGGATGGTCCAAGAATTCTTTCTGAAGTATTGAAGTTCTGGAGCTTACGTTTTGAAGCTTTGGCTTTCATCTGTTGACTTATTGGAACTTCCTTGAGGTACAATATCTTAGCATTTTCCTTAAGATTATAAAGATTGTTGACAAGATATTCTTGACGTTTCTCATCATTGCATTGGATAAATTCTTGAAAGATTATTCTTTCAAGATCTATGATAACTCTTAGATTTAGAGCATGACACCTGGAATAATCATCATTATTAATTTGCTTATTGATACTTCAATCAGAGAGACTTTTTAGATTTTCTTGTAAAAAGAAATACTTTGGTACCTAGACTTTCTTGGGTCCTTTTGGATTAGTTCTAGAGAGAGAGATTTTCCAACCTTTCTAAAGGAAATTCTTTTTCAAGAATCATTTATTAGGAAGGTGTCTCTTCATTCAGCATCAAGAATAGAAACAGATGACAGATATGACAGATAAAGTTACATAGTTTTTTCATCTTCTATTTCCTCTGTATATCCCCAAACAACTTTCAGAAATAGTACCATCTAACCATTTTCACAAATCCAAGATTTTGAAATATATTAGATGTTACAGGTTAGATCTTTTAGAAGCCATGAAGTCCTCTCAAGAATTTTGAAATATCTTTCAGACATTTTCGTTATAACTTGTTGGAGGCTTCTGTTTTATAGAACTTGAGAAGAATAAAATCCCTTTGAAGAGATCTTCCTTTCAACTTTCTATCTTTAGGCTTGATCTTCTCAAGTTTTCATGGCAACCTTATGAGATATTGAATTGGTTTGAGATATATAGAAGAATATGCTTAATAAACTTTTAGCAACTCATCGCAAGAAGCAAGTAAGATAAAATGTGAAAGATGAGAGATAAATACATTTACTTGGCTTATTTATGTTGATGTTTTAAAACGTGAAGCACAGAACAACAACTAAATTTAGTGCATCAAGATTTCCTGATTCAAAATTTTCTTTAGTCTTGCTCATTCCTCTTGAAAAGGATTTGTCCTTTAAGTTGTTGGCTTTGAATGCATGATGTCTATTCTAATTGCAATAAGCAGGTTCCTTTTTGGAGATAATCTTTGTCTCGATTAGTTTATCATGAGAATGATGTCTTCTAACTGTAGTCGTTACAAACATTTATCATTATCCACAAACACGGAGTTCTCATCTCCATATTCAATCTCAGATATCAATATCAAATCTTTCTACTTCCAACGAAGTTTCAGCAAATTTTTCATTGCTTTAGCAATACATAGCTTCTGATATGGCAATCTTAGGATAAAAGATTTCTTGAGATGGTTAAGATCTCTTAACATTATGCATAGTTTGTTTCATACAGCTTTTCATATGTAACAGGCAATACATATATATCATATACAGCTTTTACTTTAGGGCATGTATGAACAGAGGCTAGACTTAGTGGAACAAACTAAATATTTCCAAAAAAAAATTCTTGTCCACTGGTCTATTGCGGTTCCTTGGAACATGAGTGTGGTATGACAGATAGATCTTGTGAAGAAGATGTATGCCATTCTGTCCCTCAGATCTTTGTCCTCTACAATCTTTAGATTTCTCAAACCTTCAGAGGCCTTACTCTGATACCGTTTGTAGGTAGAGATATGTACAAGAAAAGGGGGTTAAATCGTGCACTGATTCTTTTTTGTGTTTTCTGAGCTTTTGAAAATAATAACTATCAAGTGTAAAACTTGAAGTGCAGCAGAAACATAGTTAGTTGCTTCAGAAAGAAGATTTCTAAACCTTGTTAAATAAAATGCTCTCTATTAAAATGGAGTATGTAACGCCCCGATTTTTCTGTCTGAGAGGAAAATGACCAAAATGCCCCTGAGGTCATTTTTTGCCCGGAATTCTAGGAAAGCCATCCCGACCATCCTCGAAGGGCCGACTCAATGTTTGAAGGGGATTGGATGATCCTTGAGTGATTTCAGAAACAAAATCTCATTTTCTGCAGTTTCAGGTCAAAATGACCAAAATACCCTTATAGCGTTTTTACACGGGTAAAGGTGCCACTTGAGCCTGGAACTTTTCCCAAAGGATTAAAATGGTAATTTCAAGTGTTTAGAGGTATCTGTTTAAATCTCGGTGGTCTAGGGCAGTTTCAGTGTAAAATTACGATTTTGCCCCTAGAATAGTATTTTTGAGCTTAATGACGTAATTAAGCAAACTAAGCAACATTAGGCTCTAATCGAAAATTAATTAATTTCCATAATTAATCTAGAGTCAAAATAAGCTATTAAAATTAATTAGAACCTAAAATTGCTTAGATTAAACTTAAATCTCTTTTTAAAACTCAAGATTCCAATCTTGGAATCTTGAATAGTATTTTCTCTTTCCAATTCCTTAAATCATGGAATTGTGTCTAGAGTTGTTTATGAACTAAAATGAATTTATAACTCACTAATGATGTAAGACCACTCCTTAAACATTTCTTGACAACCTTGACTACCAATTTTCTCACCTAAACACTTTCTTACAAATTCCTAATTTTAATCCTAATCAACGATACACCTAAACACAACTCTAAACCACAATTAAAATGCAAGAAATCATCCCCCATGGCTGATGCATTTTCGGCCACCTCACCCCCATTTACATCACATGTTGATTTGTTTCTCACTCAAAGAACCATGATTGACCCATACTTGCACCCATACTTGAACCCATACCTAGCTATGCTTTCCACCATGCCTTGAACCATGCCTTGGAGAATATATTTTTCTCCTCCTTATGGTTGTAAATGGCCAAAGCCATTCCTTCCCCAAACACCCCTCATTTGTTTCATTTCTCTATAAATAGCATGCTTGGGTGAGCTTGCATCACTTTGGATTCATTTGCCAAGTGTAAGTTTTCAAAGAGCACTTCAAAGTTTTCTTTTTCTCTCAAAGTTCAAGTGTCCAAGTTCTTCATCCTCTTTACTCATCTCAAACCTCCAATCACTTGGTAGGGATTTTCTTTCAAGTGTTTCTTTCATTTAAGTTCTTAATCTAGTTATGTGTTTTATGGTTTCTTCTTTTCTTCCTTCTTCATTTTCGGCCATGAGCCTTTGAAAACAAAGGAATGAGAGCTCGATGATGAGGGTTTCATGATGATATTCATCACTTGAACAACCTCTAAAGCTTGATCTTTGTTCTTAAGCAAAAGGTGTTTTTAGTTTCTTTCTTTCTTGAACCTTGAGATTCTTAACTTTGATGTTGATTTAAAATGAGTTAGTGAACTCAGTGATGAGAACTCATGATGTTGGTGTTAATACATCATCAAGATCATGGTCTCTAGAGTTTCAAAATGGATCTTTTCTTGCTTATGATTTCGGTTCCTTCCTTTTTCTTCTCAAGATTTCGGTTTCTTTCCTTTTCTTTCCTTCATGATTTCGGCCAACCAACTTGGGTGGTCCAACATGATAGCTTGATGATGAGAGTTCTAGATGGAGACTTTATGTTCACCACAATGAAACCTATAAAGCTTGAGTTTTCATAAAAATGTTATATAGCTCACTTGTGGTTTAATTCTTTAGAAATGTTATCTTGAGTTCTAAGAACTCTAGACCTCACTTTATCTTGTCATGATAAGTTTGGGTTAAGATTTAAGTTCCTTTAAAGTCTTGAATGAGCTCTAATAAGATATAAATGAACTTGCATATTTATTTTGACGTTGCACTCATGTTTATATTCTTGCTTTGCATCTTTATTTTCAAGTCACCACCTAAGGACTCAAAGATTAAAACAAGACTTGCATTATCACTTAATTAATTCTCAAAGCCTTTTTATTTTGGCCTTAAAGTCGATTGTTGCTGGGCCTAGAGCACTAAAATAAAGAAATGAACTTGCATTGCATATTTATTTCAAGTCTTTCATATTTACGTTCAAGCCTTGCATATTTACTTCAAGTTTTCCATATTTAAATTTCAAGCCTTGTAGATTTATTTCCAAGTCTTGCATATTTACTTTAGAGTTCTCACTTTATGTTGTAATGAAGAATAAAAATGAAGTGCATAGCATGTTTATATTTTGTCATCACTTAAAGACCTTAGAGCTCAAAGACTTGCCCATTTTATCTCAAGTTAAAGTTTAATATGGAAGCATTCTTTGAATGTATAATTTCAGCCAAGTAATAATGATGAGCTTGGAATGAGTTCCATCTAGTTACAAGGGCCAACAACCTATGTTCTAGGATTTTCTTTAAGCTTGATGAGTTTTATAAAGTTATGACCAACAAGATTTATGATTTTAATCCTCTTCTAAAGAAGAATTAAATTGGTTACTGACCTAAGGTTGTTTTTAGCCTCTTGATAAAATAAAATGGTTTGCAAAGAGTTTTAGAAGTCCTAAAAGGATTCCAAGGGAAACTAGCAACTTATATGCTTTAGAAATGTCAAATTATGTGTCTTTTTGGACTTGAACAGTTTGGTTCTGTCTTGATATGTTTGTTGCTGTATGATGATGTTTTGATGTGTTAGAATGTGTGAAAATGATATATGATGAGGTAGGAACACTGCTATGCATGTTAGGAGAGAAACTAGCTTCATAGAAAAACTGTAAAGTTAGAATTTAACGTGTGTTTAACCCATTCAATCCTAATCATTGCCAAAACTATTTTAGTATGATAACAATCAGTTTAGGATTGATTAATCATAAAAAATTCAGTTACATTTGAAGTAGGATTGAATTTTAGCACCTATAGAGAAACTAGTAACTAGAAAACCGTAAAAGTGCAATCTTAGAACTCTTAGAACATTTAATTTCTGGATTCTGTCCAGAAACCTCATAATATGGAAAACATGGTTTATAATTCATTCTTAGGCATAGGAATGCCTCATAATTGGTTTAGATTTAATTTATAGCGCCTTAGGCGAAGACAGAATCGAGAAAGGGTCTAAAACGTAAGTTCTAGAACCCCGTAATCATAGATATATAACTCTGCCCTTGGAGTATAGTGCTGCCCAGATTTATTAAAGAACATAAATGATAGTAAGATTTGTTAGAAGAGAATCCTTAGGTGCATAAGAGGTTGATAGAGAATGATAGGATAATTACATCTCAAGTTTAAGGCTCGTAAGGGTCAAAGCATAAGATACCGTAGGATCAAGAGCATAATGAGTTTCAATGTTACATGTGAATGTATGTTCTATTTGAGAATGATTATGTCAACGTATGAATTTATGATTGAGGGTACATGTTCTATTTGTTTATGTGGCATAAAGTAAATTTGGAAGAAATCCGACGTGCTCCTATTATGTTGCCGAATTTCTGACAAATTTGGGGATTTAGAAAGTTTTTGAAAAACCCATGAGATTTTCTTTATAAGATATGAGGTACTAAGATGAGTTCTTGGATGACACCGGTTCGGCTGAGCACCTCCAAAGAACTCATGTGACATCGGTACCAAGATGTATTCTTGGGTGACACTGGTTCGGCCGAGCACCCCCAAGAAATGCCCCCTAGCCTGTACTAGATAGTCGGGATTATCATTATGATATGCTTATCGGGATTGATAAGTAAGAACTAGTGACAACTAGTTAGGTATGAGCTCATAACCTAGAGATGTGATACGCTCTGGGTGGCACCGGTTTGGCCGAGCACCCCTAGAACGAATATCTTTTAGGGTGGCCCCATGAGAAAGTAAAGTATGATGATTATGTCAAAGAGTTTTCCCCACATGAGATTTCGATTTTATGCCACCATTATGATGCTCCTTGATGTTATGATTGATGTCCTTGCATTAAGTAGTGCCATGCATACATTTTTTACTATATTGCATTCATGACATTAAGATTCATTCTAAAATGAACGGACCTTGGTTAATTGTATTTTAAAAGCTTAAAAATGAACTTAACGCATGCTCACTTATTTTATACACTAAACCCAAGATTCTTGAGGACGTAGATGATGACACCTAGGTAGTAGGAGGCTCTACTGAGATTCTTTAGCAAGATTCTCACTTCCTCTGTATCTTTCTTTCTGTCACGTCTTCAGATGGCGACATTTGTGATTTTTGCGGACACCCCAACGTCGGAGGTGCATCATGATCCGGACCACGGGTCATACCATTTTGTGGGTCGCTACGTCGTTCGTGTATTTATGTTCGTTGGACAACCCTTCAGTCACCCCGTACATAGTCATCGATTCTCTCTTGCCTCACCTTTCGGCGACGACTTCGTGTTTGAGTGACCACGCCCTCGAGAGGAGCAGATTCGCCGCACCCCACTGACAGCTTCTGCCATCTGGGACTACCGACAGTATGTGACCCGTTCTCCCTCATCATTCTCCGAGACGGACCCTTCAGAGGACTCTGCCACTCAGGTACCTTCCGAGGGATCCTCCCCCACTGTACCAATGGACCTTAGGGAGGGTAGCGAGGATTCTGTCACTCAGCCGATACGTGGAGGACAGGCGAGGATGATTCCCCGCCGTGGAGCTCATGCTCGGCCGATGCAGCACATAGCTACCCCGACAGAGATAGCCCAGTGGATCGGATATGTCCCTCCTTTCCAGAGAGGCCCGCAGTAAGAGACGACCATCACATTCTGGTGCCCGAGCTTTGACTAGACCAGGATAGCCTCCTTTTGCCTTAAGGCTATCTATTTATAGGCGCACTAGAGTAGGAGAGTTTGCTTTTATGCTTTCCATCGCACTTTCCTTTGTATTTTCTTTTTAGATGTATTCGTTTCATGTTGTAGTCCCACTCTTCATAAGTGGGCATATCATATCATATATATATGTAGTTCAGCTTTATCATGATGTGCCTTTACCTGCTTTATGTTATGATGTTTATGAGATGTTTGCTTTAGTTCCTTACGTGCTTTATTGCTTATCATGTCACACGACTCTCACTTTGCTTTTATAATTCAAAAAAAGTTTTTTACCAGTATTTTCCGCTAAGTATTTTAAAGTAATAAGGAAACTATGAGGTAATAGACTAATGATTAACCTAAATGTATTCTAGAGTATTAGGTTAAAAATTAGGATGTTACAAAGTAACAGAAAATAATAAAGATATACATGATCCAAAGTAAGTAAGAAGATCCAACATAGATAAATGAAAGAAATCAGAGAATGGGAGAGATTAGACACAAGGGATTTTATACTAGTTTGGCCAATCTGCCTACATCCAGTACTCAACAATTGTTGAGGCTCCATTTAAAATAGTTTTCTCAACCTGAGAAAGTAAAGATGGATAGTCTTTACATTAGTCTTCCTAAGCTCTCATCTGTGGGTTTCATAAATCACCTAATGCCACAGATTGAGTAGTTCTGTACTAGCCTCTCCGAGATAACATGAGTAGTATTATACTAGCCTTTCCAAGCTAACACGAGTAGTATTGTACTAGCCTTTCTAAGCTAACCTATGATCACCCTCTACAGTCATGTTGAAAGTAGTTTTGACACTAGCCTCTTCAAGCCAAACTATGAGCAGTAGCAAACTCTACTGTCATGTTGAAAGTAGTCTTGCCACTCAAACTAACCTATACTTAAGTTTCATTAACACAAACATAGAAGTTTCTGGAAAAAACTTGAATGGCTTTCTTATTCTATTTCTTCTATGGGAAGAGCATATGTTTAATTAAGAATGTAGAAGGAAGATTTTCTTAAACACTTCAAGGATAAAACTGATTACATAAAATGATTGAATATTCCAGGAAGTGGGAAGAGATTTTTATAGAGTTTCCTCTCTTGAAGATTCAAATTCTCTCATCTATCTTCAAGCTTAGCATCTCCTTTTCAATGGTCTTTCTTTGTGATCATTGCCATAGATTAGTTCCTTAGGTGACACGTGTTGATCATCAGTTGTGTCTTGAAAGAAATAGCTAGAAGAAAGGTTGGTAGAACTATCACATCGGTTGCAGAAGCCGTTGTAAATATGAGTTTCTGGTCTTTCTTCATAAACTACTTTTCTACTTTTTAAGCTTGCTTTCTAAACTCCTCTTTCAGGAAGCTAGGGTGATTGATCAAATGGGTAGAAGATATGACGTATCGGTTTAAAACTGGGTTTGACTTGATAATTTGAAATTCGAATTTCAAATTTCCCTTCCTTTCCTATAGCATTCTTTGCTCTACTTATGAGTAAGCTTTTTGATGTACGTAGTCAGTCCCTTGAAGAGTTTTTTATTTTTTGATCTTCAATCAAATCTTCTTTGCTGATTAAATCTTTCCGATTGTGATGATTGAAAATTAAATAACATATTGTATATGAACATATTCTGATTTCTTCATCTTGAGTGTACTTTTTATGTCCTGTGCTACTTTTTGAAGTCTCTGAACTCGGTTCCTTGTAGCACTGAAAACTTCTTCACATCATTAGTTATCAAAAGCTTGGATAAGGATATAATTACACTTCTATTTTATAATAAATCTTGTAACATGTTTACACATGTAGAGTGAAATATATATACTCATTTGAGTAAGCCTTACTCTTGCTAAACAATAGATACCTATTATAATCATACAAGGAACTCAAGAGTGATATCAGTCGTTCTTCAAAGTATTTTCTTTGAATTGGTTTTGTTGTCATTCAAAACACATGAGCGCATATGGTTCTGGAGCTAAGATGGACCTCAAATTACAACTAATAAGGAGCAGTCCAATGGCATAAAGCCTCAGTATTGAATTAATGGGTGGCAAAACCTGCCAAACAAGTTCAATCAAAGTGGAATACAAAAGATTGATAATAACTGCACAAATAGAAATTGTACAAAAGAAAACCTTGGCAGAAAGATTGTAACGCCCTGGTTTTTTCTGTGTACAAATGACCAAAATACTCCTGAGGTCGTTTTTACCTGGAAAATGAGGATAGTTGGTCTCGGCCATCCTCAAAGGATTGTTTTAACTTTGAACGGGGATTATGTGTGTTATGCGTGTAAATAGAGGTGAAAATCTTTTTTTTGATTTTCTACGCATGAAATTGCCAAAATACCCCTATGGTAATTTAATGCGGGATTGATTGCCAATTGGACCTGGACTTTACCTGGGAGTTTGAAATGTTATTTTTAAGGGATGCATGGTATCTCTATTAGCACGGGTGGTCCTAGGAAGTTTTTGAGCAAAATTACCGTTTTGCCTCTGCTTGTAACGCCCCGATTTTTCTGTCTGAGGGGAATGACCAAAATGCTCCTGAGGTCATTTCCTACCCGAAATTCGAGGATAGCCGGCTCGGCAGTCCTCGAAGGGTCAACTCAATGTTTGAAGGGGATTAGATGGTCCTTGAGTGGTTTTGGAAATGAAAATTTTGTTTTCTGCAGTTTCGAGTCAAAATGACCAAAATACCCTTATAGCGTTTTACGTGGGTAAAGGTGCCGTTTGAGGCCGAAACTTTTCCCAAAGGTTTAAAATGACGTATTCATGTGTTTAAAAATATTTTTTTTAAGTCCTGGTGGTCCCAGGCAGTTTTTGTGTAAAATTATAATTTTGCCCTTAGCATAGTGCCATTTGAGCTTAATGATGTAATTAAGCAAACCTAAGTAATATTGGGCTCTAATCAAAGATTAATTAATTTTCATAATTAATCTAGAGTCAAAATAAGTCATTAAAATTAATTAGAACCTAAGATTGCTTAGATTAAACTCAAAACCCCTTTTTCTTTTAAAAACTCAAGTTTTTAGAACATAGAATCTTGAATAGTGTTTTCACTATTTACTCTCTATACTCCAAGAAGCCTAGCTAGAGTAGGATTTTGACCCCACTAATGAGCTAGAATGCCCACTAATCATGCCTCAACATAGCTTTGATTACCTATCCTTTCACTTACACATTTACTTACAAACTCTTAATCTTAAGTCTAATCAAAGACACACCTAAACCCATCACTAACCCACAATTAGGGAAGCAATTTCCTCCCCTTGGATTCTTCAAAATAGGCGCCACCTCACCCTTCCCTACAGCAAGAGTTTGTTCTTTCCAACACTCAAAGTGACATGTTAGCCCATACCTCCAACCATGCCTAGCCTTACCTATGAATGACTACATGTAAGAGATATTTTCTCTCCTTCCTCCACTCAAATTGTGCCACCTAGCCTCCTCCTCTCACTCCTTTCATGTTCATTTCCTCTATAAATAGACACCCAAGGAGCTTGCTAGAACCTTTGCTCATTTCTTTCACACCCTCAAATACTTTCTTTCTCTCAAGCTTCAAGGAGTTCTTCTTCTTCTTCTTCCTCAAGAGCAAGTTCTCTTTCTCAATCAAGAAAACACATCCAAGGTAAGGATTTTTTTCTTTAAAGTTTGAGTTTTAAAGCTTTGATAAAAATGAGTTTTTACTAGTTTCTCTTGGCTTTTAGAACTTCTTTTTCTTTTCTTTAATTTCGGCCTTGGAGCCTTTCTTTTTAAAGAAAATGATGCTTGATGATGAGGGTTCAACATGTAGATCATGAGAATCTTCACTTGTGAAACCTCTAGAGCTTGGAACTTGGTTCTTGGACCAAGCATGTTTCGATTTTTCCTTTTTCCTTTCATGCTCTAGTTTCGGTTTCCTTTTTCCTTTTCTTTCCTCTTGGCTTCGGCCTCATTTCCTTTTCCTTTATGTTCAAAGGTTTTGTTTAAAGATAGTTGTTGGATGAGTTGATTCCTTTAAGTCCATTTCCTTAGAGCTTGATGATGAAGTTCACACCATATGGTTTCTTTGTAAACCTTGGTACAAGAACTCTAAAGCTTGCTTTATCTTGCTATGATAAGTTTGGGTTGAGGTTTAAGTTCCTTTAAAGTCTTGCAAGAGCTCTAGTGAAGAAAATAAAATGAACTTACATTCATATTTACTTTCCTTGCCTAGCATATTTACTTTTGAGCTTTGCATTCATGTTTACCTTCCAAGTTATCACTTAAAGTTAAAGATAAGGAACGAAGAGCATCTCATATTTATGTTCTTGTCTAGCACGTTTACTTTTCAAGTCATCACTTAAGAACTTAAAGATTTAAAACGAGAGCTTGCATATCACCTAATTAATCTCGAAGCCTTTCTATTTCGGCCTTAAAGTCGATTGTTGCTGGGCCTAGAGCACTAAAATAAAGAATTGAACTTGCATATTTATTTTCAAGTCTTGCACATTTGTGTTCCTAGCACCTCATGTTTATATTTCAAGTTCTTGCATCTCATATTTATTTTGAAGCTCTCACTTTACTTTATAATGAAGAGTAAAATGGAAAGCATGGGATGTTTACTTTCCGTCATCACTTAAAGATCCTAGAGCTCAAAGACTTGCCCTTTTATCTCAAGCTAAAGTTTGGTTATGGAAGCATTCCCTTGAATGCACAATTCAGCCATGTGACGATGATGAACTTGGCATGAGTTTCATCTAGTCACAAGTGCCCATAACCTATGTCTTAGGATTTTCTTAAGTGTAGGAGAACTCAAAGAATATTTCAAGTATGATTTTACGTTTTAAATTTTAGATCTTGAGCCAACACAAATGGTTGCTGCCCTTGTTTGTTTTATGATGATTTTAGTGAAATAAGTTGGTTTCCAAAGAGTTTTAGAAGTCCTAAAGTGAATCCATGAGAAACTAGCGGCTTATGTGCATAGAAAATGAAATTTCATGCTTGGTATGATGATGAATGAATTCGGTTCTTCCTTGATGATTTGGTTGCTGTTTGATGATGATTTTATATGATAGAATGTGTAAAAATTATATATGTTGAGGTAAAAGCCTTTCTATGCATGTTAGGAAAGAAACTAGTCTTACCGATAAACTGTAAAGTTGAGTTTTAACATAGTTTTGACCCATTTATTTTTAGCCACTGCCAAAACTGTTTTAATGGGATAATATTCAGTTTATGATTGATTAATCTTGAAAAACTTGGTAACATTTGATGTAGGATTGATTTTTAGCACCTATAGAGAAACTAGTAACCAGAAAACCGTAAAAGTGCAATTCTAGAACACTTAGATTGATTCATTTTCTGTTCCTGTTCCAGCACCTTTGGAGGATTGTAAAACCATGTTATGCCATGATTACTTGAGTGAGAATGACCCATAAATGGTTTAGGAATTAATTCTAGCATCATAAGGAAAGTCGGTAACGAGAAAGGGCGTAAAATGTAACTTCTAGAACACCTTAAATCATAGAATTTCATTACTACCTATGCTGCTCAACTTTGATTGATGATGTTCTTGAGGTCAATTTTTAGTGGTAATGACGATGATTATTCCCTTAGATGCATAAGGAAATAATTTGACAATTTGAGTTACCCAATTTAAGTGTTTGGCCATTTAAGGGAATGTTTATGAGATGATGATTTGAGATGATGCATTCATGTGATATTTGATGTTATGTGAGGTATTGGTATAGAATTCATCATTTGCATGTTATGGTTTCATTTGAAACATTAGAGATGCATATGTTAGAAATATATGAAGAATTATGACATTTATGAGATACGTGTTGCATCTTGTTATAACATGCTAAGACTTAAGGAGACTTAAAGTATGAGAAAATGATCCTTTGGACTCACCAAACTATAGGTGATGAAAAGGTGATTCTTGCTCAAGGAAATGTAGAGTATGAGAAAGTGATCCTTTGGACTCACCAAACGATAGGTGATGAAAAGGTGATTCTTGCTTAAGGTGATCTAAAACATGAGAAAATGATCCTTTGGACTCACCAAACTATAGGTGATGAAAAGGTGATTCTTGCTTAAGGTGACTTAAAATATAAGAAAATGATCCTTTGGACTCATCAAACTATAGATGATGAAAAGGTGATTCTTGCTTCCTAACTCGTACTTATCAAGTCGGGACTTCAACTTATCAAAAGGGAATAAGTTTATGCTAGTGATGACTAGTGAGGTATGAGCTCATAGCCTGGATGTACTCTCAAAAGGGAAGAGTAATAGGGTGGCCCCAGGAAGAAAAAAAAAAACTTAAAGTCACCTAAGGAAATAAGGAATGTCATTCATGAACCATGTCCCATGCACATCATGTTTGCTATGAAGTTAGATATATGCTTTAAAGCTAATGTTGCATAAGGTATTGACATGCATATCATAAAGAAGTATGATGCATTCATTACAAGTGTAACACCCCGATTTTTCTGTCCGAGGGAAATGACCAAAATGCCCCTGAGGTCATTTCCTGACCCGAATTCGAGGGTAACCAACTCGGTCATCCTCGAAGGGTCAACTCAATGTTTAAAGGGGATTGAATGGCCTTTGAATGCTTTCGGAAGCGAAAATTTCATTTTCCGCAGTTCGGATCAAAATGACTAAAATACCCCTATAGCATTTTACGCGGGTAAAGGTGCCGTTTGAGCCCGAAACTTTCCCCAGAGGTTTAAAAACATGTTTTCATGTGTCTAGAGGTCTCGGTTCAAGTCCCGGTGGTCCCGGGCAGTTTTAGTGCAAAATTATGATTTTGCCCCTAGAATAGTGTTTTTGAGCTTAATGACGTAATTAAGCAAATCTAAGCAATATTAGGCTCTAAACGAAGATTAATTAATTTTCCTAATTAATCTAGAGTCAAAATAATTTATTAAAGTTAATTAGAACCTAAAATTGCTTAGATTAAACTTAAATATCTTTTTAGAACTCAAGATTCCTAGTCTTGGAATCTTGAATAGTATTTTCTCTCTCCAATTCCTTAAATCAAGGAAATGTGTCTAGAGTTGTTTAGACTCTAAATTGAGGATCTAACTCACTAATGGTGCAAAACCACTCCTTAATTATGTCTAGAGCATCCTAATAATCCATTTTCCTTACCTAAACACTTTCTTACAACTTCCTAATCTTAAGCATAATCAAAGATACACCTAAACATAACTCTAAACCACAATTAAAATGCAAAGAACCCTCCCCCACGGCTGATGAAGTTTCGGCCACCTCTCCCCCAATTGCCACACATGTTGAATTGTTTCTCACTCAAAGAACCATGCTTGAGGCCATACCTTGAACCATACCTCACCATGCTTTGAACCATACCTCACCATGCCTCAAGACCACATTATCTCACCTCATGGAACTCATGGATGCCTCCATTCTGCACCCTCATGGCCGAAACACCTTCAGCCCATTCACGCCCTTCATTTGTTTCATTTCTCTATAAATAGAATGCCTTGAGGAGCTTGCACCACTTTTAGATCATTTGCTAAGTTTAGGAGCACTCAAAGCTTTTCTTTTTCTCTCAAAGTTCTAGTGTTCTTCAAGTTCTTCAAAGTTCTTCATTTTCTTCATCTTCTTCTTCCATCTTCAAGTTCATCACATCAAGTAGGGATTTTCCTTTCATGTATTCTTTTCTTTAAAGTTCTTGTTTCAAGCTTGATGTTCATAGTTTCTCTTGATTCTTTTTAGAACTTCTTTTCTTTTCCTTGTTCTTTCTCATTTTCGGCCATGGGCCTTGAGGTTCAAAGAAATGAGAGCTTGATGATGAGAGTTTCATGATGATGTTCATCACTTGAAACAAACTCTAGAGCTTGATCTTTGTTCTTGAGCAAAAATGTTTCTAGTTCTTCCTTTCTTGAACTCTTGAGAACTTTAGCTTTGATGATGTTTTAAAATGATTCTATGAATTCAATGATGAGGGCTCATGATGTTGGTGTTAATATATCACCAAGATCATGGACTCTAGAGTTTCAAACATTTCTTTTCTTGCCTAGATGTTTCGGCCATTTCCTTTTCTTTTACAAGCAAAATGTTTTGATTTCTAAAAATGTTATGTTGAGTTCTAAGAACTCTAGACTTTACTTTACCTTGGTTGGATGAGTTTGGGTTGAGGTTTAAGTTCCTTTAAAGTCTTGTTAAGAGCTTTAGAAAGATTAAATGAACTTGCATAATTTATCTTATGCTTGCACTCATATTTACATTCTTGTTATGCACCTTTACTTTCAAGCTATCACCCAAGAACATAAAGATTAAAATGGAACTTGCATCATCACTTAATTTAATTCTCAAAGCCTTTCTATTTCGGCCTTAAAGTCGATTGTTGTTGGGCCTAGAGCACTAAAATAAAGAATTGAACTTGCATCATCACCTAATTAATTTCTCGAATGCCTATCTATTTCGGCCTTAAAGTCGATTGTTGTTGGGCCAAGAGCACTAAAATAAAGAATTGAACCTTGCATATTTACTTTCAAGCTTGCACGTTTAAGTGTACGCCCCCCCCATATTTACTTTCAAGCTTGCACGTTTAAGTTTATGCCTTGCATATTTAATTTAAGTCATCACTTTATTTTGTAAGCAAGATTAAAAACAAAAAGCATGAGCACGTTTATTTTATGTTATAACTTAAAGAACCTAGAGCTCAAAGACTTGCCCATTTCATTCCAAGTTAAAGTTTAATGTGAAACCATTCTTTGAATGCATATTTTCGGCCAAGTAGTGATGATGGACTTGCAATGAGTTTTCATCTAGCTACAAGGACCAATAGTCTATGTTCTAAGTTTTCCTTAAAGCTTTACAAACCTTTTCAAGGTTATGTTGTCGTGAGATATGAATTTATTCCCATTTAGGAGATGAAATATATTTTGGTCATTGACCTAAGGCTTCTCTTAGTCTCTTGATGAATTAAAATGATTTACAAAGAGTTTTAGAAATTCTAAATTGATTCCAAGAGAAACTAGCCAACTTATGTACCTAGAAATGTCAATTTAAATTCTTTACTGAAGCTAAATGTTTTCAGTTCTGATATTATGAGTATGATGCTGTATGATGATGTTTTGATGTGTTAGAATGTGTGAAAATATCATATGATGATGTAGAAATGATTCTATGCATAATAGGTAAGAAACTAGCTAACTAGAAATACTGTAAAGTTAGAATTTAACATAGTTTTGAGCCATTTGTTTATGGAACTTATCCAAACTGTTTTAATGGGAGCATAATCAGATTAGGATTGTTTAGACATGAAAAACTTGGTAACATTTGGATTAGAATCGAATTCTAGCACCTATGGGGAAACTAGTAACTAGAAAACCGTAAAAGTGCAAGTTTAGAACTCTTAGAACATTTATTTTTCTGGATTCTGTCCAGCACCCTTACAACATGATAAACATGATTAATAATTAGTCCTTAAGCATAGGAACGCCTCATAATTGATTTAGATTTAATTCATAGCGTCTTAGGCGAAGACGGAACCAAGAAAGGGTCTAAAACGTAAGTTCTAGAACCTCGTAATCACAAGGTAGGAATTCTGCCCTATGCTATTCAGATTTAAGTGTGAACATGAGGATGATGAATGATGTTTAATTATGAGCCCTTAGGTGCATAAAATATGAGCGACGGATGTTAGAGAACCATATCTCATGATTAAGACCCGTAAGGGTCAAAGCATAAGCTACCGTAAAAATAAACGGTTGAATGTTCCATGATGATGCATGTGGTATGTAAATAATGATGATGTTATTCATATGAGGAATTCATGAGGATATATGTTTATGTGGCATAAAGCAAATTCGGAAGGAATTCGGCGTAATGCCATCGTCTTGCTTAATTCCCGATGAATTTGGGGACTTAAAGAGATTTTTGAAAATTAATGTACTAAGATGGGTTCTAGGATGACACCGGTTCGGCCGAGCACCTCCACAGAACTCATGTGACATCGGTACCATTTTGTACTCTTAGGTGACACCGGTTCGGCCGAGCACCCCTAAGAGTTTTGCCCCCTAACCCGTACTCAGATAGTCGGGATTTATGATTTATGATACGCTTATCGTTAAGTGGTAAGTAAGAACTAGTGATGACTAGTTAAGGTATGAGCTCATAACCTAGATGTATGACACGTTCTGGGTGACACCGGTTCGGCCAAGCACCCCCAGTTTGATTGTCTTTTAGGGTGGCCCATGAGGAAGAGATGTTTCATGATTATGATTATGTCACTAAGTTTGTCCCATATGAATGTTTCTATTGCCACTTTATGCCACTAAGTATAATGATGCTTGATGTTATGTTTTATGTATGTGCATTAGGTAGTGCCATGCATACATCTTCTATTATGTTGCATTCATGACATTAAGATCATCCTAAAATGAACGGACCTTGGCTAAAGTATATTTTAAAGTTTAAAATGAACTTAATACATGCTCAGTCATTTTGTATAAATAAACCCAAGATTCCTGAGGACGTAGATGATGACACCTAGGTAGTAGGAGGCCCTACTGAGATTCTTTAGCAAGATTCTCACTCCCTCTATCTCTTTCTTTCCGTCACATCTTCAGATGGCGACGTTCGTAGTGTTCGCGGACACCCCGACATGGGAGGTGCACTATGACCCGGCTCATGGGTCATACCATTTTGAGGGGCAGTGCACGGTGCGAGTTTTCATGTTCATAAGACGCCCCTTTGCTCATCCCGTGCACACCCATCGCTTCTCCCATTCGCACCCTATGGCGGCGGCGGCGGGTTTTGAGCTGCGTACGCATGACGAGAGAGTGCTCTGCATGCATACCGCCACCTTAGCCATGTGAGACCATCCCGATTACATGCCCCAGACCTACTTTTCGGAGACCGACCCGTCCGAGGACCCGCCTACTCATCCGTATAGCGAGAGCTCTGCCCCCTCTCCACCATTGATGAGGGAGGCGTGAGGATCTTGTGACTCGGCCAGACTTGCACGGCGACCGGAGATGCGGCCACACCGTGGGGGTCACTCTCGATCCCCGTTCCGCCTCTTTACGCCCGAGGAGCTCGCCCAGTTTCCCGGATACTTACCTCGTTCGCGAGACGGACGTTAGTAGGAGGTGACGATCAACCGATGGAGTACCCGGTTAGAGCACACACCACTTAGATGGGGATAAACCTTCTTTTGTTTAGAGGTTATCCCATTAGATGCACTCGGGTAGGGGAGTAGATCATGTTTATGTTTATGTTGTATTTCCTTTCCTGTATTTCCCTTGTACTAAATTAAGTCCCACACTTATAAGTGGGCAAGTTATATATATATATATGAGATGATATTCAGTGTTATTCATGTTGTGCCTTATGCTATGATGTTATGAGATGTATGATTTGATCGTTACATGATACATCGCATCACGCGGCTCTCACTTTATATTTCAAAAAAAAAAATTACCCGTATTTTCCACTAAGTGTTTCAAAGTAAAAATGAGAACTATGAAGTAACAGACTAATGATTAACCTAAATATGTTCTAGAGTATTGGGTTAAAAATTAGGATGTTACAACAAGACTCATGATAAAATGAACGGGCCTCAGTAAGGGATGTTTTAGAACTTAATAAATGAATCTCTGCATGCTCATTATTTCATAATTAAACCCGAGGTTCCTGAGGACGATGATGATGACACGTGCGTGAAAAAAGGAGCCCTACTGAGATTTTTGTATAAGTTTCTCACCCTCTATCTTTCATTTCCATCTTCGTCTTCAGACAAAGCTGACAAGGATGTCCGTGGATTTCCTGAGGTGCCGACATGGAAGTAGCTTGATGGTCAAGAATAAAGTGACACAACGGAAGCGAGGACGTAGTCTTAGCTTATTTACGCCATAAGTTTGGAGTGTAGTTTGAATTGTCGTATGCTCAACCTTCACGGGTAGGCCCAATATATTTGGTGTGATGTTATTATGGGATGTCCCTATATTATTAACACTATTAATGTTTGACTTGATATTTAATGATAATGTTATATGATGGTGTGCCGATGGTTGTTCTTTCTATGAAGCTTATCTAGTGTTTCCATTTATGTTATTCTTTTATGTTTACGTTTCACGGTACGCGAGGCTCACATTTTTGTCTATGTTTTCAAAAAAATTCTACCCATATTTTCCGCTAAGTATTTTAAAGAAAGGTCTTTAGGTATGAGACTAAAAGAGTAATAGACTAATTGTTAACCTAAATACATCCTTGGAGTGTTGGGTTAAAGATTAGGATGTTACACTGCTTACGTGTATAATGACCCTGCTTACGTGCATAATAAGCTTAATTGTGTGACTAAGGAAACATAGGCAATATTAAGCTCTAATTAAATATAAATTAATTTTAATTATTAATCATGAGTCAAAATAAAAAAATTGAGGTTAATTAGGACCTTAGATTGCTTAGGGAAATTCAAAATCGCTTCTTTAATCTAAGACTTTGTATCATGTTATTTGAAATAGTGTTTTCTCTCTCCAATTCCTTAAATCACGGGAACCATGATATGGTGAGATTCCTTGCTAATAAAGGTGGATTTCCATTAATTGAGAAAGACAACTCTTTAATCTTGTCTTGCGTGGCCTTAATCATTTGTTATCTTACCTAAACATTTATTTACCAATTCCTAACCAAATGTCTAATCAAATTTATCTCTAAACACAACTCCTAATATAAAAGAAATAAAAATATCTCCCCCCATGCTTTCCTCATGGATGGCCACTCCTAGGCCATACCTCCCTATGTGTAGTTTTTTTATTTAACACTCAAATGCACACAAACAATCATTTCCTTCCATCTACTATTTTTGCCAAAGCTTTGTGTCAAAAAAGAGCTCTCAAATTCTCTTTTCTCTCACTTCCCAAAGATTTCTTTTTCTTCCCCCACCACCACAAGAACCACAACCCACTACCACCTCTCAACCTCAAACCACTACAAATCACCCTCAAGAAACATAAACTTTCCATCTTTGAGAACAAGAACTCAAGAAAAACTTTCCTTCATTTTCTTCCTCCTTTGGCCGAAACCTATATTGTACCTAAGAGAAGATTTTTTCTTCTCATTTTCTTGTACAAGACCAAGATCTTTCTTTGCAACAAGAAACTAACTTTGGTAGGGATTTTTACTTTGAGTTCTTTTCTTTTCTTTGGCTATTTTGGGTTTGAATGAATGATCAAATGTTGGTTCTTTTCTTTCCTTCCATTTTTGGTTTTAGACTTCTTTTTTCCTTTCTTTTGCTTTTCGACCTTGATGTTCAAAAATCATTGCTTGATGACGAGGATCTTTGATGTTGGTTGTGATATCATCATTTGTTTGACCTCTAAAGCTCAAGATTTCATTTTTGTTTCTAAGAGTTCATAGCAAGTAAAAATGCCATTTGGCTTTCTTTGTTGGTTTTTCCTTTGAGCTTGATGGTGAGTCTAAGGAAACAAGGTTCTTGGAACCATAGTGATGAGAGACTCTAAAGCTCACTTTCATTTGTTAAGATTGAATGCGGTTGAAAGTGTTATTCTTTAAAGTCTTGAAATGAGCTCTAGTAAGATGTAAAAATGGACTTGCATCATATTTATATTTCAGGTTCTTGCATCTCATATTTATGTTTCAATACCTTGCACTTCATATTTATCTTCAAGTTATCACTTTAAATCTTGAAGACTAAAGAAATGGACTTGCATTCTTATGTTTAAAGTTGGAGTTTTGCATTTCATATTTATGTTTCAAGTCATCACCTAAAGGTTCAAAGACTTAAAAATAAAGACTAAAATGAGGTTGCATATCACATTTATTTTCTTACCATCACCTAAATATCTAGAGCTCAAAGACTTGCCCTTGTATCTTAAATGGAAGTTTTAGTCATGGTTACCTCTCTTGATGGTATTTTTGGCCATGACTAGTATTGGTCTTGAAAATGGAAATTTTATTTTATCCTAAGGTTCAAAACTTGTGTCAATGACCCCTTTGTTTATTTTAGAAGAAAACTAGTTACCGGAAATGCTTGATCTTGCAACTTTCCAACGCCATTAGAAATTAAATTATCACCACTGATTTGATTCTTTTAAATTCTGATATGTGCTGTTTGGAATGGTTTAGAGGTGGAAAAATCACTTTTAATTGTTGTGAAAATCATCCATGGTACCTTAGGTAAAGCTAGTAACTAGAAACGCGTAAAATTATAATTTTGGAAGCCTTTGACAACTCCATTTTGGCTACTACCCAAACTGATTCAAGATCAGTATGGTGCTGTTTGGGGTTGTTCAAGTGTGTAAAATTTGTTAATAATTAGTGTAATAATTATTTTTAGCACTTAAAGAAAGACTAATAACGAGAAAGGATCAAAAATGTGATTTCTAGAACCCTTAAGGATGAAAATTGTGGATTCTATTTCAGCAAGTCATAATTCTGTAAAAGGATGGTTAACAATTAGTAAATGTGTAGGAATCATTCATAATTGGTATAGGAATTAATTTTAACATCGTAGGAAAAGTCGGTAACAAGAAAGGGTAAAAAACGTAACTCCTAGAACCCCAAAACGATCTAGTTTTAGGTGCTATCCCAAAACTTTACAGCCTTGTTTGGTAATGTTTATGAGGTTAAAAATCAGTACAAATTATGGTAATTGATGTAACACCCTGATTTTTTCTCTGTCGAGAGGAAATGACCAAAATGCCCTGAGGTCATTTCGACCGAAGAGGGTAACCAACTCGGTCATCCTCGAAGGGTCAACTCAATGTTTGAAGGGGATTGAATGGCCTTTGAATGTTTCCGGAAGTGAAAATCTCGTTTTCCGCAGTTTCGGGTCAAAATGACCAAAATATCCCTATAGCGTTTTACGCGGGTAAAGGTGCCGTTTGAGCCCGAAACTTTCCTCAGAGGTTTAAAAACATGTTTTCATGTGTCTAGAGGTCTCTGTTCAAGTCCCGGTGGTCCCGGGCAGTTTTAGTATAAAATTACGGTTTTGCCCCTAGAATAGTGTTTTTTGAGCTTAATGATGTAATTAAGCAAACTTAAGCAATATTAAGCTCTAAACGAAGATTAATTAATTTTCCTAATTAATCTAGAGTCAAAATAATTTATTAAAGTTAATTAGAACCTAAAATTGCTTAGATTAAACTTAAATCCTTTTTAGAACTCAAGATTCCTAGTCTTGGAATCTTGAATAGTATTTTCTCTCTCCAATTTCTTAAATCAAGGAAGTGTGTTTAGAGTTGTTTAGACTCTAAATTGAGGATCTAACTCACTAATGGTGCAAGACCACTCCTTAATTATGTCTAGACCACCCTAATTGTCCATTTTCCTTACCTAAACACTTTCTTACAAATTCCTAATCTTAAGCATAATCAAAGATACACCTAAACACAACTCTAAACCACAATTAAAATGCAACTAATCCTCTCCCAAATCTGATGCACATGGCCGAAACTCTCTCCCCCATTTGACCACATGTTGATTTGTTTTCTTATTCAAAGAACCATGCTTAAGGCCATACCTTGAACCATACCTCACCATACTTTGAACCATACCTCACCATGGCTCAAGACCACATTATCTCACCTCATGGAACTCATGGGATGCCCTCCAATCTGCAATGGCCGAAGCCTCCTCCTCCATGTGCACCCTTCATTTGTTTCATTTTTCTATAAATAGAATGCCTTGAGGAGTTTGCACCACTTTTAGATCATTTGCTAAGTTTAGGAACACTCAAAGCTTTTCTTTTTCTCTCAAAGCTCTTGTGTTCTTCAAGTTCTTGGAGCTCTCCATCTTCTTCATCATCTTCATCTTCTTCTTCCATCTTCAAGTTCATCACACCAAGTAGGGATTTTCTTTCAAGTACTTCTTTCTTTAAAGTTCTTGTTCTAGCTTTATATTCATAGTTTCTCTTGATTCTTTTTAGAACTTCTTTTTCTTCTCCTTTTTCTTTCTCATTTTCAGCCATGGGCCTTGAAGTTCAAAGAAATGAGAGCTTGATGATGAGAGTTTCATGATGATGTTCATCACTTAAAACAAACTCTAGAGCTTGATCTTTGTTCTTGAGCAAAAATGTTTCTAGTTCTTCCTTTCTTGAACTCTTGAGAACTTTAGCTTTGATGGTGTTTTAAAATGGTTCTAAGGACTCAATGATGAGGTCTCATAATGTTGGTGTTAATATATCATCAAGATCATGGACCCTAGAGTTTCAAAATGTTCTTTTGTTCCTTGAAATTTCTCAAGCATTTCCTTTTCTTTTACATGCAAAATGTTTTGATTTTTCTAAAAATGTTATGTTGAGTTCTAAGAACTCTAGACTTTACTTTATCTTGGTTTGATGAGTTTGGGTTGAGGTTTAAGTTCCTTTAAAGTCTTGTTAAGAGTTCTAGAGAGATAAAATGAACTTGCATAATTTATCTTATGCTTGCACTCATATTTACATTCTTGTTATGCACCTTTACTTTCAAGCTATCACCTAAGAACATAAAGATTAAAATGGAACTTGCATCATCACTTAATTTAATTCTCAAAGCTTTTCTATTTCGGCCTTAAAGTCGATTGTTGTTGGGCCTAGAGCACTAAAATAAAGAATTGAACTTGCATCATCACCTAATTAATTTCTCGAATGCCTATCTATTTCGGCCTTAAAGTCAATTGTTGTTGGGCCAAGAGCACTAAAATAAAGAATTGAACCTTGCATATTTACTTTCAAGCTTGCACGTTTAAGTGTACGCCCCCCCCATATTTACTTTCAAGCTTGCACGTTTAAGTTTATGCCTTGCATATTTAATTTAAGTCATCACTTTATTTTGTAAGCAAGATTAAAAATGAAAAGCATGAGCACGTTTATTTTATGTCGTAACTTAAGAACCTAGAGCTCAAAGACTTGCCCATTTCATTTCAAGTTAAAGTTTAACTTGAATGCATGCTTTCGGCCAAGTAGTGATGATGGACTTGTAATGAGTTTTCATCTAGCTACAAGGATTAATAGTCTATGTTCTAAGTTTTTCTTAAAGCTTTATAAATCTTTACAAGGTTATGTTATCATGAGATATGACTTTATTCCCTTTTAGAAGATGAAATATATTTTGGTCACTGACCTAAGGCTTCTCTTAGCCTCTTGATGAATTAAAATAATTTGCAAAGAGTTTTAGAAATTCTAAATTGATTCCAAGAGAAACTAGTTAACTTATGTACCTCGAAATGTCAATTTAATTCCCTTACTGAAGCTCCGTGATTTCGGTTCTGTCATGATGAGTGTGATGTTGTATGGTGATGTTTTGATGTGTGAAAATATCATATGATGATGTAGAAATGATTCTATGCATAATAGGTAAGAAACTAGCTAACTAGAACTACCGTAAAGCTAGAATTTAACATAGTTTTGACCCATTTGTTTTGGAACTTATCCAAACTGTTTTAATCGAGCACAATCAGATTAGGATTGTTTAGACATGAAAAACTTGGTAACATTTGGGTTAGGAATTGAATTTTAGCACCTACAGGGAAACTAGTAACTAGAAAATCGTAAAAATGCAAATGTAGAACTCTTAGAACATTTAGCTTTCTGGATTCTGTCCAGCAACATTACAACAGGATAAATGTGATTTATAATTAATTCGTAAGCATAGGAATGTCTCATAATTGATTTAGATTTAATTTATAGCGCCTTAGGCGAAGACGGAACCGAGAAAGGGTCTAAAACGTAAGTTCTAGAACCCCGTAATCACAAGTTAGAAATTCTGCCCTATGCTTTTCAGATTTGAGAATGAATATGAGAATTAGGAATGATGATTAATTACGAGCCCTTAGGTGCATAAATATTGATAATTTGATGAGATGAATATGATTGATATCTTGTTAAGCCTATGTTCATATATTGAAATTTATATGGCTTAGAAGCATGTTTATGTAATTTTAATTATGGCATGTTATAGTTATGTTAGATTCATTGAGATGCATAAGTTCATGAAGTTTATGAGCATGAAATGCTGAAATGATGAGTTATTCATGTTTACATCTCTATATATCATGCCAAGATTAAAGGTGATATAAAGCACATGGAAATGATCCTCTAGACCCCTCGAATTAAAGGTTATGAGAGGTGATCCAAATAGGAAGTGATCCTTTGAACTTTCCAAATTAAAGGTTATGAAAGGTGATCCTAATGGCCCTTATCCCGTACCTTAAGAGTTGGGAATTTAACTTATCAAAAGGGATAAGATTACACTAGTGATGATTAGTGAGGTATGAACTCATAACCTAGATCTCTCAAGAAAAGAGAGAATATAGGGCGGCCCCCATGGAAAAGAGAATTAAGAAGTTTAAGTCACCTATAAGAATGATGATCATGATTCTATGTTCTTTATATCATATGCATGGTTTTATG